>JAHZNF010002839.1:0-11694 GCA_027744215.1 Troglopedetes dispersus
TGTGGTGTACCAAATACTTGTTCCCTAATTGTGACTACTGCCAGTGCAGCAATTCTTGTCTGTTCACAGCTTGGGTCAATATTTTTCAGTACAGGAAGGGCATCCCTGATATATAAATGTGTGCCAAATTTAGTATGTCGGCAATTTTAGAGAAGTGTGTGAACACTCACTCACAGATAATAATTGCAAATTATTGAGCAAGGTTAATTGATTCACCTGAAGTTTTCTCCTTCTATCTCTGTGAGTTGATCTGAAGAAAATCCACATAAAATGTTGCCCGCCACGAGTAATTCTTCTGCTGTAAATTCTTTCACAGACTTCTCCTTCTGATGCTGTAACCTCGTGGCCAACTTTTCCAACTTTGACAAAGGAAGCCAATTTGTGTTTTTAAGATTAAACTTTGAACTTATAAATAGGTAAATGCAATTTTTAAAAATTACTTACGACGTTTTTGGAGAGACCAAGGGGTTTCCCGAAGGCGAGAACTATGTCGGGATCAGTTAAGTCGAGATCATTAACGTCATTTAAGGTGATTCCGCTTAGTACATGGCCCGCATATCGCACATCATCAGAAGTCACGCGATTGTTTTTGGCAGCCAGTAGCTTCTTCCAAAGAATACGTGCGTTTTCCAATGCCAACGGTTCTTTACCAAGCTCATAGATGCAGTTGTCGATCTCACTTTGATTCAGCGATTCCAGTTGTTCTTTTGAGAAGTGGGCTGCACTTCCGGTCAATCTCACCTTGAAGCAAGTGAGCTCTTGTGAGGAGGAACGTTTCCGTCGAGTTATGATTTGTGACTCCAAATCATCAAGGTCGAAAACGAGCTCAGACTTAACTTTGTCCATTGTACGCTTGGGAGTTGGCGCTGACAACTCTTTAATTCCGAGCTCATGTCGGCAGTTAACATCTAATGCTTTCTTTAATTCCATCAAGTGAGTGGGCGGGGGAGAGTCTGAGGAGCAGCGACACGTGACCAGCACATCTGGCTCCATAGATTTTAGATCTGCTTCATCTAAAATACCAAGAGATGCAGCACAAAGAGGTCGCGGTGGCCGAGTCCCACGCAGAGGGTTCCCTTTAATTTCACAAATGTAAACTTTAGAATTTTGTACCCCAGCAGTGAGTAATGAATGCATTACTAACAACAACTCCCACATCCTGCTTTTCACTAACCCATAAGTCTTCACGATTTTGTTTCTCCACGCCTTCCTTTGTTCCGGAGATAAGCAAGCTCGTTGTTTGAGGCCATCGTCATCATCTATCCATCAAGTGAGTGGGCGGGGGAGAGTCTGAGGAGCAGCGACACGTGACCAGCACATCTGGCTCCATAGATTTTAGATCTGCTTCATCTAAAATACCAAACTTTGTTCCGGAGATAAGCAAGCTCGTTGTTTGAGGCCATCGTCATCATCATCAGCAGTTCCCTGAATAACTTGAAGCTGAAATAAATATCCAAAAATTAGTTTAGTGCATTTTTATGAATTATTCCTGTATTAGGATGCACAGCTCACTTACAATAAATAAATAAACAAAATAACAAGCTTGCACAGATAACATTCAAAGAACGTTTTAAAGTCACCAATCATACCGCAGTTTCCAAAGCCACTGGTGTCAACTGCTCCACCTTTTCGGGTGGGAGATCGGATACTCCGTTTCCAATTGCTGCCAACTCAGGCACATCAATTTTGCCACCACCGGTCATAGCATCCTAACAAGAATGGTCAAATGGAGTTGCTCATTGCCCCAATCTAATTTATTTTTAGGCTATTACAAATTGTCGCTAATATAAAGAATTTTGTACGAACCAAAGCGTCGAGTCCTTGGAATATGATTTCTTCTCGTGTCTTTCCTGGAATGGATGCGTGGTCCTTTGTAGACAATTCTCCCATCGCAATCATAATTTCTTTTCGCACTTGTGGTGACAGTTTACTTGTTTGGCGATGGTCGATAAAGTAAGCAATCACGGTGGCAGGGAGTTTGGACACCTCCGCTGCTGTAATATACTTGAGCAGTTTTTTGTCGGGAGAATCAAAATCCTCACTCTTTACACGAACATATTCCGCAAACCGCTTGGAAAGTGCTTCCAACATACACACATACACACACACAATATTTTGTACAGTGAAAGCAGAAAGCTTGTATTGCATAGTGTACAAATATCGATAAATTACCGTTTGTGGCTGTGGACCGTCTTTGGATTTTCTAACCACGGCCAGGACCGCAGGAATCTCTTCTAGATCAATTTCGGTGACCTGTGAGGGAGTTAGCGTTCCCACGAGGAATTTATCTCTTTCCAGCATCTGAGCATTGATTCGCTTCCCATTTCCATGGGCTAATCTTAGCTCTGCATCTGATGGCAGACCTTGAAGGTTTAACACAAGTATAAAAAAATTGCCAGCTTAAAGATTTTGACGATATCCATGTAATAATTAAAATATCAGCAAGCTCTTCATGATTACTATTCTTCATGGCAGGATATGTTTGCATATTTATAATGAAAAACAAGTTACGTTAATTATATAATAAGCTAATATCACTTACCATCCAAAATGTTGTCATAAGTGGATTCATCTTTTTTACGCGGTTGCAAATTACGGATTTCTGGTGGGAGGTCAACAGAATCTAGCATGCCTGCATCTCGAAGCTACATTAAATAGATCACATATTAGAGAATGTGTTGAATTTAAATAATAAAACACGAAAGTTCTCAGTAACCTTCTTAAGAAGAAGAGCCTTTTGCGCGTCATCGAGCGAGTCTGGGTTGTTTTTCAGCTTGTCTACAGCATCATCCAAGTCACGATTGGATAAATCATTTAATCCTTTAATTCCTAAGGCTCCTAGGAAGGCACCCGGAAGTCCACCTGTTAATTATTGTTAAGTCTAATATTAAAAAAGATTTAATAATTCAAGAACATTAAGACTATTAAAGAAGTCTTCATAATCACCATTCTTCTTTTACCTAAAAAGTAGGTCACGGTAATGGATTACAATTCTTAATGAATGACTGTATAGTGGTTGTATATTACATAGCTGATCATACATATAGGCCAACCATAACGAATTATTATCTAAAGTTTATTGTATGATTACAGCAAAGAAAACTTGAAAACACTTCATGATCAACGGAAAGTGGGAATCCCGGAGCTAAATGGGAAGACTTTCATTTACCACGACAATTCAGGTTTTCGTCTGGATGTGTGGAAAACCGTCGGATGATAAAGAGACAAATCCTGTTCAAGTCTGCCCTTTCGCTCTTGCTGAGGAAAATTGACTGTGACCTGTGACCGGCTCAATATTTTCAAAATCATAATTGCACATCTACATGTCAAAACGGACCGAACGGTACCATTTTTGTGGTTGTAGATCAAAGCGTTTAGGAGCCATGTTCACCAGCTTTTTCTTAGCGTATAGGAATATATAGGATTTATGTAATATGTTGCTCTAACGGGAGTATTTTTAATGGGTGTAAAAGTATTTGAAGTGGTCATTTTAGTGATTAAATTAAAGTGTCTAAAAATAATTGCAGTAAATTGTTAATCTATATTAAATATAAACCTTGATTGAAACTTTGAAACACAAGCAATAAACTCACCTAACTGAAGCTTTCCCCCTCTTGTAAAATACTGTATTGCATATTGTGACACTTGAGCTACCTAAGTTTGTAACAGAAAAAGCAAGTAACAGTATAACACAATGCTTTTGAAGTGGCTTGTCTATAGGTTTTAGTATTTTTATTGGTGATAATGGTACTTACAATTCCTTGGAAGAAAGCTGTACTGAAAATTCCTCCACCCATTTGTGAACCTGCTTGCAGCTCACCTTTGTTGGTTGAGCCTGTAATAATGTCGTTTCAAAGGTTATTTCAATGTGCGTAAAATGTGTTTGGGATATAGCTTTTGGTGATAAGCCAAGTTATTTTTTATACTCATTTTTGGCTGTATAGAGGATATTTAGATTTATTAATAAATAAAGCCAAGTTATATTTCTTTTGTCTTTAATGCCATTAACGGAGGGACTAAAAATGAGTGTTTTGAATGTGAATTTTGTAGATAAACCTGCAATGTCATTGAAGATCATCTTCTGTCAAAATCCGGTTCTTCATTGCTTGATCCAGTAGCTGAGGAGGTCCATTCTTTAATACAGATACTCCCATATTCCTCAAATCGTCGAAGCCCAGCTCGTTCAGATTTTTTCCACTACCAGACATTCTGTTACGGACCATCTCGGTGACCGCCTTGAGTGGCGCAGGTAAGTTCAATTTATCACAAGCTGAAACAATGGAATTCAGAACAAATGGTTCCTTCGTTAAGGAAGGGTTTACGAACGCAGCCAAAGGACCCAGATTCGACATGATTCCGGCCAGGTTGATTCCTGAGGTATCCTCAGCTTGCTCGTTTCCCTTGTTGTCGATTCCGTTCTTCTCCAGGTATACATCTGTCACACTTTTTGCTTGTTGCGGACTCTCAAACTTCGTATCCTTCAGAGTGGCAATTGAGTTGGAAATTGTGTCAGGACTCAACTGCTTCAAAAATTCCGATGGCATTTTGGCGAGAATTCTGGAGCCGACGCCCCGAACCGTATCTGCTGACCAGGTGTTGGCGCTTCCAAAACCAGTTTCAACGAGCTTGAATATCAGAGCTTTGTCATCGACGTCGTCCAGCTCATTTGGATCACCTCCTTTGTTGTATAATCGGTTCAACCTAATATGAAAATGCATAATTAAAACGAGTAATTCAAAAGTAGGGAGGTGTATGAGCTGGAAATAATTTCGTAGGAATTAATTAGTTCTATTTATACACCGGAACACTTACAACTGCTTGGCAGCATTCGGATCCGTGACTTTCATGAGTTGCTCCTCTGGCACCAAGCTCAACAACCCATCCGTTGTCAATCTGCGAATCATGGCTGTGTTGAGTCCTCCTTTGTCACCCACTTGGTTCAAAGCTGTGTACATGAGTACGCTAGCTGCCTCTTCATTTTGCTATGTATACCAAAAAAGAAAATTTTTGTGTAATAATGTTTTTTATTTATTATGTTGGTTTGTGTTCATATAAATTTTAATCCAGTCGACGCACACGCGTATACACAGAATTAGTTTAATATGTTTTACGTCATTCATGCCGCCAGTTTGTTTGATTTTATCCAATAACTGGTTCGAGTCCATTTTGTCGCCCATTGCTTGCATCACCCGTCCTAATGCCATGGGTCTATTAGCTTGAAGTAAACGTTCTACCAAGGGATTCAAGTAGGTTATGTTCATTTTTGAGATCACTTTCGGCTGCAAATAAAATCATAGATATTAATCACTTTCCCGAAGTTCACCAGAATGCAATGCGGAGCATAAGCTTATTTTCTTACGGGAATGAATTCCAGAACAGAAATGTTCAGATTACGAATGTCAGTTTCTGACACATTTGAAAAGTCTTGCTCAATAAAAGCTTCCCTGACATTTGGGGGAACTCCATTGATCAGCGTATTGAACTTTCTACATACAGCATCAGTTAAGAATTTAGTTAATTTTTGGGAAAAAGTGACTCAGGCTGCTGGGGAAATGTGAGACGTAAATTAATTTTCACGTACTTGATGTAACTTCCTCCAACGCCGATGGAGGATGCCGCATCAAGCAAGTCTGTGGAGAGGTCTCTTTTCTTCCGAATCCAGTTCAGTAAGCCATCTCTGGTCTCATCGGTTTTTACAACCACTTTGTAGTTCTGAAACATTTTTCGGCATTTCGCATTTTAACATCATTGTGTATTAACATGTTTTTATTTCTGCCCGTGGATTCATTCCGTTCTCTTTATGTTTACTATGCGTCATTAAACGACTATTAAATTGCTTATTCACAGATGGTCAACATAAAGGAAATCGGTATCAGTCAGGCACGATCCTCGAAAAATCTACTCTATTTACAGGTTTCTAGTAGGAAAATATAGGCCAACAAGCTTTGCGGAACGCGGACCGTTTTTTTCCTCTCTTTGTATCTGACTGAGCATGGGAGACACGAACACGAGCATGCTTGTGTTACCTAGATTTTCATCGATCTCTTTTTTGTACGGCAGCGAAAACAACTTTTTAGACGAGTGTGCCAGTGAATAGAACGGAATGCTACGAGAAAAATGTCATTGTTTGACCTTTAAATTAAAAGAAGTCATATGACACGCTCCACCTCTTCCCTTTGGAACATATTAAGTGTTTTGTACGTAATGGGATCTTGAGTTGTCCGGCTTAATGCGTATTTATAATGGAGGAAAGCATAACAGAAAATCTAGGTTAATATGCGTGCGTAGACCACGCCTATGCCGTATCATCAATCATAGTATCCAGGATAAAGGAGGAAAATTCGAAGAAGATAATGTCAAAGGCGCATAATCTCTTAAGTAAGATGTGCGGGAGTATTACCTCGTGAGCTGTCGGCAGGAACTGTGTCATCGCCATTGGAAGCGGAAGAGGTTCAGGTTGATCAGCATCTTCCACCATTTGAACGAAAGGAGCGGAGCTCCCTCCAGCCAGCCATGGAGCAGTGAGGCAGAGGAAAGTGGTAACAAATACTGCATTAAAAAGTATGAATTTTATTCTAATTAACTTTCTCGTACAAAGATCATATCATGCACTCATTCATACAACTTTGGCTAACATGTTTCCTAATCGCATTTATGAAAACAAGTAAATGGAAAATTTTCATCTAAGCCTTCAACGGGTTTCTGTTTGATTAAAGAAAGCAACAAAATCCTAACGTTTACAGATATAACTTACACTTACAAGAAGCTGGACTTGTGTTTTTATTAGATTGACTACAGAGGAACGGTAATCCGATATTGTTTGCGTACATATAATGAGATTATATGCATTATTGCGCACTTTTCTTGTAAGGTGAAAAGAACACCACTTTAATTATGTTCACGCACAGCGTTATCTTAGATTTGGAAATTGGCAAAAGCAATGAGAAGTTCCGGGTGCGTGAGGAAATGCCGTGACTGTGACTCTTATCAAAACTGGATTTTATTCGGGGGCAATGCTGCTTTCATAGGAGTTATAAGTTATAACATGTATCATGTAATGAAACATCCAATCCAATCAAGTGACTCGCGACACATGGCATTGTTTGGTGACTCTGAAACAGCCTTTGCTGAAAGATCCAATGTTATTAATTGTAAAAGGTAAGAAGGATGGGCGAGGCTGCATTCAGTCCAGTCAGGGGTCGCCAGAGGATATTGTAATGTAAATTGTAATACCTACCCACCCATTCCACACCAAAAAACAACGAGATCGTTGACAATCTGGCAGTGTTCTATGAAGAGAAATGAATTGAATAGCAGGGAGTCAGACTAACTTGAGTCGAACTTACACCGAGAGCTTCTAATCGCATGAAAAAGTGAGGCATCATTGAAATTGAAATTTAAAGTAGTATTAATACACAGTAACATCGCCTGACCTGACACATTCTAAAAGTGCTTTTTTCAACCGTTCGAAATTTATGGGTAATAAGCTCTCGTATGTACATGCGGCCTAGTTTTTATCGCCCTCCGGGCAGTTCTTTTTTAATTTCAAAGGTGTGACTGCACATTGGTTATTTTCCTTATTGTTTAATTAGCATGTCTCATGTGTGCTATGCACCATTAATACGGTACATTACATTAAAATTTTAGCACCATTTTCAGCAAGTCACTCTTCTGTGAAGAGTCAGTAAGATATGCTTTCATACTTTTCACTTTTCACTCCTCTACTCTATTTGCTCAGGGCTTATTGGGTCTTCATACATTTGCTAACGGTACATCTCTTGACGGATTTTAAGTGTTCTTGTAACCTTTGTTCATTTTGCTTGCTCACACTGTATGAGTCACTCACCACTTTGATGAGTACAGTGTATCGGTGCTAATAAAAGTGCATGCTTTTTGAGAATGACTTTTATTAAAGTGAAAATTCATATTTCACTGCTCATAAAACCTATTCTATGGTGTATGTTTATGCTTTCATACAATGATGACCGATTAATTAAGTGAGGTGGTTGAGGTGGACTCTTTATTATACATTAAATTACACAAGTATTTTTATTATACGTACAGCGTTTGACTACAGAATTTAGCAGCTTCCATGTCTTTACAGACGAACCACAATTC
The DNA here is from genome assembly GCA_027744215.1 of Troglopedetes dispersus. Taxonomy (NCBI): domain Eukaryota; kingdom Metazoa; phylum Arthropoda; class Collembola; order Entomobryomorpha; family Paronellidae; genus Troglopedetes; species Troglopedetes dispersus. The sequence continues at coordinate 8,119 of JAHZNF010002839.1, forward strand.
CAGTTGGCTATGGTGGCAGAAATGCTCTAATAGCTCTTGCCAGGTTCAAAGATAAATGATAAGAGGATAGTAGCCTCACTTGAACGTTTGCTTAAATCATAAAGTATGCGAATACTCTACATATCCAAAAAAACATTTTATATATGTAATTTTTAAAAGCGTTTAAAAATTGAAACTGATCATGAGTTGTAGTTGTGGATATATTGTACCTAGCAGTTGAGCGTTATTTTGAAGTTTGTTTTAAGTGCTAACTGTAAAATCAAGTCCTACATATGTAACTCCACCACCAGATCCATGAATCAAAATCGAAGTATGCTTCAAATACCTGCTCACAACGTGAAGCATCACAAAATATAAATCAATCATGAACGCCATCGCCATATGCACTTACTCAGCATTTATCATTATTATCATATACATACGATGAAAGTGGAAATAAATTTAAACATGATAGCATCAAAGTTATTTTTCTTTACACTGATAATGTGCTAACTTACCAATCATTTTGTAGCTGTTGTTTTTGGTGGGTATTACCGGTATCATTATATTGGGTTAACTTAAAAAATCTCACGACTTATTTTACACGATTACTTCTGCTGCACTGTCGAACCAAGTATAATAAGTTTATAGGAGTCCTTCACGTCGCGCTGGGTATTTTGTTTTTTATGATTTTTTGCTCTTTCATTCAAGAAACTGACGGACGGCCCGGCCGAACCTCTTTGGTTTGGTAATCCTGCAGCACAAAGTCAAAGCAGCATTCTAGAAAGGATTGATGACAGTCAAGGTTTAAGAACGAAACTCAACACGTGCTTTGTACATTGAGAATGGTGGTTGGGTGACAAATTGGTTAATTAGCACTCACTCCAGCACCTTTTCTAATTCGTTCACTCTTACAAGGCAGGCAGAGGTTGAATTACGTGTAGGTGTTATTTTACTGATCACATTTCACAATCGCATCATGTCCCCCAGTCATCCAGAACTGACTTGCGTAAATATTTTATTTACTATAGGATGTTAGATGGTGAAAAAATAAGTTAGAAATGAGAAATAAACAAATTTGTTTTTGTCAAAATTTGGAGGAATGGGTGGCTTGATAGATTCTCAGGTTTAAGGCTATATGCCTGCTTAAACCTCAAATAAAACTTGCTGACATGTACAAAACGATGATAACAAGGATCAATTCACTTGGAAATCATGCAGCAGTTTGGTCAGTAATTTGTAATTTTGTTCATTGCACGTGCAAGTAAGTGCATTGATGCAAATGCAAGCAAACGCTGCTTTTGTGCTGGACCATCAGTGTAATAAAATGTTTAAGTCGTATTTTTATTATATATGCAAGAGACAATTAAATATGTATGTGTCGGTAATCGGTATTAATAAAAATGACTTGACGTTAAAAGTAGTGTTGATAGGTAGGTAGAAGTACGCATTTGTAGGTTCTGTCAAGGTCGGTTTAGAGGTTGGATGGAATTTATATTAAAAAAACGAGCTCGGTTTTCTGAAGAGCATCTACTCTTCATGGACACAATTCTTTCCAGATATTTATTTCACCTGTGCGTGCCTAATCTTTTTCTTTGGAAGGATTCCAATTCCATGCTAATCCTGATGTGCGTGCAGAGCTTTCAAGTCTTCGCCAATAAAGGGCAATAATAATTGATGGAAAACACTCTACAACACAATAAGCATACTTCTGCTCTGCTTCATTTCACTCGTCCCTCGCATCTTCCCAGTGAAACCAAGAAAGTTCACTAAAAAAATTCTCCCAATGGACTTCAACTCTCTGGCAAACGCTTGTTTAGTGGTGCTGTTTGGAAAAAATAATGTTGATGTAATGAAGTGACGAGCCTCTCAGATTTGATTACTCTTTTCTGGCGAAAATCGTGCTACATCTATTTTCTTGTGTACCACATTGCCTCGCTCTGAGGCTCTGTTCCCAAGAGAATTTTAGATGAAGTCGTCCACTGCACGATCCACGTTCTATGCCGGAGAGTTTAATAATTCATTACTGTTTCCATTTTCGTCCATTCCGTCATTTTCTTCGTCATCGTCGTCCTGAAAGATCTTTATTGTTTTATGATCTGACTACAAACCAGTGAGGATGAGGCATAACACACCACAAACAACAACAACAACACTACAGAAATATGAAATAGCTATGGGCAAAGTAAAAAAGAGAAGAACATGAAGTTGCTGCTGCGATCACATCTACTCCACTCCTCCCTCCACACTAGTCCACACACAACTGGCAAAGCAACTAGTCAGATGTGTTAAACTTCTCAGGCAAAACTCTGAAAATTGTGTTTGGCCATATTGCCAATGTTCATGGTGGAGAACTCCAGAAAGCAGCCAGCAACAACGCCAACATAATAAAAAATAATTACTGAGTGAAGGCTGCACACAGAACTCAACTCCTCACTCTTTCTTGTTTCTCTCTCCTTTCTGCTCTGTGGAGTTATTTTATTATCATAATTCTGAGTTACTTGCTTTACCCTTTCCCATGCTTTTTTATTCTCGACTGAACCTGAAGGAAAACAGTTTCTGCAAGAAAGCAACTTGAAGCAAAGCAGAAAAAAAGATTTAGAAGGAAGGAGGTATAAAGATTGCTGTTGTGGAGCCGACAGTCGATCGCCGCAAACAACAACGCAGAAGAACGAAACCACTTGCCTTTCAGCATTGCACTGACTGCATACTAAAATCCCTTTTTTTACACTCCTTGTACACCACTGCTGCGCTCTTTCCAATCCCATAATATTATTATCCTAGAATATCCATGTTCCTTGAGTCTCGTGTTTTGCATGCTCATATTCATCACATCAGAGATCACCAGATTAGATCAGATACACCAGAAACAGCAACAAGAAACAACAGAGCTGTAATATAAATGTCACCTTCGTAAACATTGCGAACGCAAAACAGAGATATCATTATGTGGTTCATGTGAAGATTTGCAATGTATATTAGGTGACTAAAAATGACGCAACGATTTCGTAAATTGTCCTCGAGTAGAAATATAAAATGTTTCTTTCTCCCCCTTTTTCTAATTCATTTAACACTAAATCAAGCTTTCTTTCCAGACGCATTTATTATTACAGTGATAAGAAAAGAATGCCTATGGCATGCTGGTCAGATACTTCCCAAAATCAACATTTCACGCTGGGATTGATAAAAGGTTAAATATATCTTGACTGGTATACCAATTAATTAACAACAATTTTTATATGCACACAAATTGTGCACAATGTATAAAAGCATACTTACGTAGTAATTTTCTAATTAAGCTTTTCCTTGGTCTCAGTTGTTCATGTTCGGTGAAACTCACGGAATGAAATGGAGGGGAAACGTGCATTAATGACTCCGAAACAGAACTCTGATGGCAACATATTCAAAGGGTACCAGAAAACACATATTTGTACATAGGTACCGAATGCCGAATCAACATCGAGTACCATTTTGGTTGCTCTTTTCGGTCCTACTTTTACTAAAGTGTTTTTTATTTTATACTTCTCGTGTGTAGCCATGCACACAGGTAAGACTCAAGCATGTGAAACTCCTACACTCATGATGATATGTTATACA
>JAHZNF010002840.1:0-12115 GCA_027744215.1 Troglopedetes dispersus
ACCGATTTGCCTGACTCTGTCGTCGGATCCTACGTATAGTGACTTGAACTGTGGGGAACAAAGCATCAAGAAATTCTCATTCAAAATTTCCATTTTACAAAATAAAATGCCCCACGGCTCTGTGATCTGATTACAAGAATCTATCTGAGAACTTACAGCAGGTGAGATCTCCATAGCCCTAATTGGCTCAGGATATGTGCCTTCCAGAACATCAATTAACTCTGATTTACTCTCTCCTTCTTCGTCTCTCCATTGTACGATTTTGTAAATTTTCCCTTCATCTGTTTACAAAAAAAGATATCAATGGTAAGGTGATCTGAGATAAATTTGAGGATGTGCCAGAAATGGCAAGGAAAAACAACTCACGACTGCCGACAAAGTAGACAACATAATGATCCGAATCTCCATTTTGTCTCGCCAGAGGAATTGGAACCTTTTCGACAACAACGTGGGTGAAAGTGAGATCCTGCATGTAGAAAATTGGCTTTGCCGTGTCATGTGATACAGCCTCGTCCATTAGCGGATGTGATCGAATGAAATTCAATACATTGTCTACAAAAGTACAACATGAATTTATGCCTTAGTTATTATAATGTTCAATGGAAATGGATTCGGAATACATTGTCTTAAAAATTCAGTAAGTTTTATTGAACTATTTTTAGCCTATATCGGCTTACCTGGGAGGGTCTGTGTGTCATTGACGCACTCTCCAGGTCTTGGTTCAGGAACTTTGGAAGACAGGACAGGTAGCCATGCACTCGACGACGTAGCCTGTTCTTTAAACTTTCCTCGAAAAGCGTCTTGGATCGCTTCCAAAGTGAAAACACACACGGCAGAACCATGAAATCCGCTGCCAACGGTTGTAAAAATTCCATAAAATCGGCTGTTGTCTCCGGGAACTCGGTAAATTGACTCTGTAAAGAAAATGTCAAAACATGATGATTAATTATGATCTGACCTACTCAAAAAGTTTTTGCAGAGTCGGAACTTTTTCCTTGTGTGTCACAATGCTAGTCGCAGAGAGAACCGGTACAGTTTTCAGCAAATCGGGTCATGGTGAAGTGCTGCATAAACATACACAAACTCCATAAGTCATCCTCTAGATTTATTACCAACAATTCTGGAAATGCATTAAGTGTCAAAACGTGTTCCACTTACCTGGCTCGCGGAAAAAGAAGTAAACGTATTCACCAATATCGTAGGATCCAACGAAATTGGGTTCTGAAAGTGACACAATACATCGGTTCATAGAGGAATAAAAAATACAGTGAATATTTGCTAACTCAAATCATGCCAGAAAAATCCAATTATCAAACAACTTACTGTCAAGCCACTTGGAGTCATATTTTAATGTTCGCTTGAAGTTGTATTTTCGTTCTCGAGTATTCATGTCATACAAATCTGTTCGAAAGATGACTGTATCGGCCTTGGTGAATTCTGCATTCGTCCCACTAAAATTTGCAAAAAAAAATAAAAATCTTTAATTTCTTCCGTTCACGATGCTGCCAACTTCCTTTGGGGCGAATATTACCTGTAAAGTCCTGGTAAATTATCAGGATTTCCATGTTCCACCCACACGGCAGTTGAGTTATCATTTGGGTCATAGGGACATCGAGCTGTGCCTTCTCCAATACCTGGCACAAATGTTTGCCTCGGAAGAGGAGTTAAATTCCACTGCAAAGGAAAGGCATAAAAGGCATTCTCATTACTACCGCTTTTACAGAAGAAAATCAAGAAAGCAAGCTCACATAAAAACTACCAAGTTTCATAAATGTCTACCGCATGACCTTCACCGTCTGCATCTTTCACAGTGAGAACCATGATACTATAAGTAAAGCATCTTGCCATAATCGTTATTACATATTATTTTATCAACGGAGAATCTCGAGAAAATAATTATCTTTACACAAAGGCAGACAAGGTGACGACACGATGTATACGCTGATATTATTATGTATCTACATTAGTACTACGTTCCTTTAGGTTTGACGATCACTAAACGACTTATAGAGTGTGATTATTGTAATCCATGTAAAGTCAGATTAGAATCTTACATCGTTATCCAGAAAGGATGAAATCTATTCCAGCAGCACCAGTATAGCAGCAGCAGATGTTCACAGAAGCGCACAAAGACAAAGAGAAAAAGTGGAAATAGGTCACAGTGAACCTTTTCAATAAAGTGCCTCACGACAAGCTATCACAACAAATTTTACAAACATGTTTTGTGAAGAAAAAGAAAAAAAAGTTTGTAGTCACAAAAAAACTCGAAACAATAAACTCTCAGAAAGTGAATAAAGAAAACGTCAGCAGTGAAACAGCGTTTATTATTATGTCACTGAACCAAGTCATAAGCAAAAAGAAGCAGTTTTAAATTTTAATGCTTGATGTGAAAAATCAAAATGCATTTTCAAATGAAAGTGGCTAAATTGCAAAATCAACAACGAACACGATCACAATAGGTTGTGTTCCCCTCGATTGTCTCCAGAAACAAAATGTTATATGAACCATAAATATTGAAACTTTTCATGCGCTTTACTTCCGACGACAAAATATATGTAATACAATTTTTTTTGCATATATCCTTATGATTGTGAAATATGTCATGTTTTACAGATTAACCTACATATTTCTTGGACGATACATAAAATTCTTTTTGTTCTCTCCGGACTTACATTGATAACCCAATCTTTGGGATTGTGGGCATTGGTCCCACAGACGTAGAGTCGACTTCCATCTCCCACAGACTGAATAACACGAACGTGATTTCGGCAGTCGAAATCCTGGAATATAAAAAATGCAGTCACCCATGAATGACAATGAGATAACTTCAGCACTTCAACCTTGATCTGTTGTACTCTGACATTGAGACCTTGTTCCATTTTCCTCTATTTAATATTTTATTACACCAAGAGTTTCTAACTTCTGGCGGGTTTCAACATGTTGACATAACTTTATGCAGTGCACTATATCGGAAGGAAAAGTATTGAAAAAATAAAGCTCACTGTCGCATGACTCATTTTATCGGGGAAAATAAAAATAAAGTTGGAAACTTTGGGCATAAAGAGACACTCTTCAGGAGAAAGTTATTTTTTTCTGAATGGGGCTGTGTTTGACGTGGAATGGAATTTTTTTATACCCATATATTAACATTTTCTAACTTTCTTGAATAACGAAAGTGCAACAGTAGTAGTGGCTCACCTCAGACTTCCCTTTCGAAACACAGCTCGCGGGTCCCGTGGGATTCATAACGAGAGCGTCCTTCTGCAAATGCAACACATTCAAAGGATTAGAATCACATCAATTTATGATAAAGAATAATAATAGTATGCTAGTTTAGTCGAAACAAACACACAATTTTAAACGATCATCTGAAAACCCTTGCCTCTCCTTATCTACAAACCCATTTATGCAGTCATTTATACAAATTTTATGCTCTTTAGGTAGTCAATAGTTTAATACAGATGACGCAAAGAATAATGAAGCAATAGAAATGCAGGGGAAACTGATGTCAAAATGACGACGTAAAATATAAATAAATACAGCCACACTCGTGCTTTGTTTTCCAGGTATGAGCTTAAAACAATGTAAGTGCTTCCTAACCACTTTCACCTTGTTATGGCCTTCAAAAAGTTCTTAAAATACTTGGAAGCACGGGTCGGTTTACATTTATTAATCAATAAATCAGGAAGTTGTGCAATTATGAGGAAACAGGAAAAGCATCTCGCATCATTATATTCTTTTTATTAATAGCAAATTACGGGAGGGAAGTTTGCTCCGACACGCTTTCGCCTTTGCCCTTCCACTTTGTTTCGAGACGAGGTCTCATCATCATTCAAGTGAGTTCCTCTTCCCTTTTATTGCTTTTCACTGAACCGCGATTTTCCGTATATTCCTACTTTGAAAGAGCCTTTTATAATATTTAGCGTGTGATCAACTGGAAACTGGGTTGGTAGATTCTCCATTTCAATAATGAGTACACTCTTACAATAGCTCATTGAATTCCATGTATAGTAAAATCCGGTACAACGTAATAAAAACAGAATGTGGAGAACACAATTCTAACAAGATGGGAAAGCCATTGTTACATTTTGAAACAAACAATTTAAGCCCTAATTAATGAATTTTACAGAGAAAGACAATTTTCCACCAAGATTTATAGACGATCATGAGAAAATCATGAAATGACCTTAAAGCATTAATTAATAAAAAAATTATGTTTTCTGGAGCTTACCTTGCAGTCCATATGGCTGATGTTGCTGAGGTTCACTCGTATTATTCTGTCCCTGTAATTAAAAAAAAACTTGGTCAGCATTTTGTTGAAAACAATGGACTACCAACTATATGAACTTTTATAATTACTAAAAGCCATATTATTTCATGCCAACAAAGCACTCAAGCAAGAGCATATTTTTGCGCAGGTAGTATCATCCAACGTTTGTGGTATTCGCGATGCGGAGCTTTTCCCTTCTCCGAAAGAGTTTCATTTAGGAGAAGGACCATTATGAAAATGCACTTGAAAAAAAAAGAATCCGTACAAATTGGAATTTCTCAGAGGAGCTCATGATTGGTTGGTCCATGATGGTTGAGAGAAAGATGAATATCTAAATGAATTCCTTGAAAGTCTGGGGAAAATAAAAAGTGCCACGAGGTGTCACAGACAGCATAGAATTAATCCTTTTCTGGTGGTGTCGTCCCTTTTTATTTTTATGTCTTCCTCCTCTGCTCTCATCATTACCATCATCATTCAAGGAAAACGAAAGAAAGAAGTAAATCCAGTGGAAAATGACAGACCTGTCATTTTCTTGACTTTCTTAAAACTATTGAGAAATACTTTTTTCTCTGATAAGTAGAGAAAAAGACACTATTACTCTCTCTTCAACTCCACTCCCTTTTTTCGCACTTTTAAGACGGCACATTCTCGTGTCTGGAAGAGAAAATAGGAAAAACCAAAAATCCTCACAAATGAAGCAATATACATACGACTTCCACTAGGAGTTCCAACCACCACGAAGGAACAGGAAAGAAAGCTGTGAAGCTACTTAACTCTCACTATCACGCACAACTTTTTTCTCTCCATAAGTCTGTCAGCAATAACTAACTTAAGAAGATAGAGAAAACTCCTACCAGACACTTTGCTCCTCTCGCAGAAATGAAAATTTTTCTTTGTCCTCTTTTCATGCTCCATGCGAGTGTGCACGAGAACAAGATAACTCCGACAAGACAAAAATTGAGGAAAGAAACAAAAGGAGGAAAAAGAATTATCCTTTTAAAAAAGACAGGAAAATTGAAAAATTAGCAAAGAAAGCAAAAAACTTTGTTGGCTCATTCATTCAAGACATTCCACAAATTGAGATGCGTCCTGTACAGAACTCTTGGTAGATTTTTCTTTCCTATGATCATTCCTTCCGCCCCGACGATGCCATCCGCCTCGAAAATGGAAAATGTGCGTTTTTTTTCTCATTTTTTTCAAAACAGTGAAAAAAAAATTGGGTAGGTGGGTATCTTCCTATTGATATTTCATTCTTCTCTAAAAATAGACTTGATACGGAGCATTAATAACATAAAAAGGCAGTCACGAAACTCACGCCATTTCAATCCCTCCACTCGATCACATTGAACTGGATAAGGAAGAAAAAAAACTGGTCATTTACGAAGAAAAATTGGCAAGTATCAGTAGATACTCTTGCTCATTCACATTCAGAGACCCACAACAATGGCACAACCCTCTTATCTATACTGTGCCATTGTTGTTGTTATTATTATTATTAAAGCGTGTACCAATGACAGATGCTCTGAAAATTCGTGAGGCTAGCTCTGACACAGAGATAAAAAATGGGAGTAACGCTCCAGTCAATGTTTCTACATGCCCTGAGCATTTCATTTTTAATTCATTCATAAAATTTCACCGTTTCTTGTAAATATAGCGCGCTTCCAAAAAATGTCTAAAAAATACGCGAGTTCAAAAACACCAAAATTTGGCACTCCAAAAAAACTAAAAAATAATGTAACATTTTTATAATGAGGGAACTAAGAAAAGTAAATCATGCATAATAATAAAAGTGTCAGGAGCTACAGAATCAGCTAACTTGAGAACAATTTCCGGCAAGCCTGTATCCACAATAGCCAAAAATAAAAAGCAAATTGCAAAGCAAAAATCAAAAAGTCATCAGTTCACGCTTTTTCGCATAGCATCCAAGAAACTCAACATAAAAAAGCAAGAAATACAGAAAATGAAAGCTAATGAGTTGTGCATCACGGCAGGAAAAAAGAAATCCTGAATCAAAAACCTGCAAACCTAGGAAGAGCGCTCAAAAAAAGCAAGAAATACAGAAAATGAAAGTCAATGAGTTGTACATCACGGCAGGAACAAAGAAATCCTGAATCAAAACCCTGCAAACCTAGGAAGAGCGCTTAAAATCGCTCAGAACATCTATTTATGGTACAGGCTTTAATTTCTGTTTTATATCGCTACTACTCGGCAAATTGATACAAGGTAGCTTGATACTGAATCATTTCAGCACTCACTGCAAAACATGATGGAGCTGAGCATTACATGAAATTGTGACATTTATGTTCTACCTTCTATGGTGCGTTAACTGACATGCGAAGACGGAGAGAGGTAGATAAATTATTTTAATCAGGTAACTCATTTTCAACTTTAGTTCTTAAATAAATTTTTAGTCTTGGGTTGAAAAGGCAAGACAAGATGTTTTAAGATTTAATAATGGCTTGATTTCTTCGTCTCCAGCCATCCACAAAATGAAAAGCAACAACTCTTATTTTCTGGCCGGGAGAAAGGGAGATTCCAGATACAGATACCATACAATTTGCCATTTTCTTCACATTAAGTGAGTTGCATCACTTGAGGCTGTTTAAAAAATACTTCACATTCCCATTCCCTTATTAAATTTAATAATGGCTTGATTTCTTCGTCTCCAGCCATCCACAAAATGAAAAGCAACAACTCTTATTTTCTGGCCGGGAGAAAGGGAGAGAAAAGAGAGTTCATGAAATCGATCAGTTGCTCTTTCTTCTGTGAAGCAATATAAGTGACTGTGAACAAAAGTGTTCACAAAACACAAGAATTGCTTTGCATTGCAGCAAACATGCTTTGACAGTAATCAAGTTCAAGCATGTGTTTCTCTAGGGCTGCTTCTTGCTGGTCTTTCCAGATACAGATACCATACAATTTGCCATTTTCTTCACATTAAGTGAGTTGCATCACTTGAGGCTGTTTAAAAAATACTTCACATTCCCATTCCCTTATTAAATTTAATAATGGCAATACAGATACCATACAATTTGCCATTTTCTTCACATTAAGTGAGTTGCATCACTTGAGGCTGTTTAAAAAATACTTCACATTCCCATTCCCTTATTAAATCCAAAACTTTCCTGAAATGTAATTCGCAACAGTCAGCAACTTCCAGCTAACCAAGTGAAACCGTGATTATTTTGTGGACCAAAATGTTTGACTGGTCACCTGCATTCCGCTGTGCTGACAAGTAAATTTTTATTACAAGAGAATTGATATAGATTGATTTTTTACGAAATACGTAAATGGCAACCAGATAAAAATAATTGGAGGAAAGCCACACTTTGTGCGTCACAAAATGGATAACGTAGCAGGTTTTTTAATCTTCTACACCACAAAAGTCATAGCATTAGGTCTGCAACAATTAAACATCGTGGTTAGTGTACTTAAACAACCACACCATGTTGGTGTTAACATTTCACGTAACCGAGCTAATCCATGTTAAATCGTGAACATTGCATCAAAAGAGGTGTAACTATAATAAGCATTAAACTTTCACTGGAAAAAGGAAAAAATCTCGCTCATAAGTTTATATCAAAATACGAGTCTGTAGGGGAGCATTGAAAACAGGAGTTTGATTAGTTTTGTCAACAAAAGAAAAAGTGATGTTGTATGGGTTTCTTCTCAACAAATACAAGAAAAAAAATTTCTTTCGTGGAGCGGCTGTAGGAATGATCCCCCTCACCCTCGTAGACCACCGCACTCTTTGGCTTCTTCCCAACTTCTTAAATGCAGAATTACACGAGTTTCTTTCATGTGATCAGGCTTTTAATCTTAAATCTATGCAATATTCTAAATTATGGACATTAACTCCATCAAGTGAAAGTGGAAGACGGATATCACAACTCTAATTCATATAACGAATATTTCCTTGTTTACTCTACAAGAGACTTTTCCCAGAATTCTTCCTGTTTCCGGTCCCCCAATAAACTTGTACGGTTTGAAACATCCATCAACACACCAGCTTCACTGCAAGCCTTGCGGATCAGTTTAAATGATAAAACAATAAATTTAATGCATTCAGATCCTGGAAAATAAAAAATCATCACATTCTAAACACGCTTCCAATGAGTTTACTCACATGAGGCATAGATAAACTTTTTCCTTTAATACATTTATCTTATTCTCGGTTTGATAAGCCCAACAATGATGCCCATAACAAAAAAAACAGCAAAAATCTCCTTACAAAAATCAGTTTTTTATTTAGCATGGTTCGTTTGTCTTCGCCATATTATGTTAAACCAAAGTATAACAAAGAATGAGAAAAGTTGGTGAGTAAAATGTTATGTAATATTTTTGCGAAAGTATGGCATACGGCACGAAATGATATATATATGTATATATATAATTAAGATGGCCCTGGTCAACCATAAAAACTTTTTCTAATCAGGAGGAAAAAGTGACTTGCAACTTGTAGAACTTCCCTGCTCCGTGAAAATTTACTAATTAAATGTGGTATTATTTGCTTCGAATAATGCCAGTCGCCCACTGTACTGAAAAAATAGAAGTTTACCTGAAAAAGGTAAATTATACTCCCAACAACTTTACCTCGTTAGTAGTCTTTCTTTGTTCCATGATATACATGCAAAAGGGGCTGGATTTTTTGCGAAGACGGAGGCTGCTGGAGGATTTGAAGGAATCAACTCCTGTGGTTCAGTTCTGAAGAGTGTGTGAACCTGAGAAGGTAACTTTGGGATAACCGTCCACTTTCACCGGTTTCAACTATTTATCAGATATTTATCGTAGAATGGCTGAGGCATCTTTCAACCGTGGTGTGATCGCGGTTAGGTCTGAAGATGGAAAAGAAATTCCTGTCGAGTTAAATGTTGCTGAGTGCTTCGGTGCCCTCAGAAATCAGCTAAGGGACTATCAGTCACCCCAGGTTCCAACGGCAGTGACCCCTCACTTCCTGGTTGGAATCAACGGAGATGTTTTGGAGAAGTTATTGCTGTGGGCCAAGCGGCATGCTGTGAGATAAATACACAAGAGTTAAATTGTGAAAAAAATTCAAGCAGTAAAACATGAAATTGTTTTCATAATTCTGCGCTTTATAGAATGATCCAGTGATGGGTCAAGCTGTATACCCAAATCCATCAACGTCGACGGGAGCCACGACTTGTCGAGTTTCAATTACCGACTTTGACCGTGAATTTTTTGAAGCCAATCAAGAACGAATTGATGAATTGAAGCAGGTTGGTAACAAGCTTTCTTATTTCTATCTTGGTTTGTCTGCTCTCATTTATGTTTTTAAATCTTTAAATTCTCTCATTTAAATCTTGTTTGTATTGGACCCCAAAGGCTGCTGAGGTGAGTGGACTAACTGGATTCATAACTATGGCCAATGAATTCACTGCTTCTGGTGTGGGTGAGCCGGAACCTTTGACATTTGAGCACTTGTTGGAGCGTGCTAACAGGGAATTCTTCGCAATTTATCAAGAGTATGGTTGTGTTAAAACTGACAACGAGGATGATGATGAAGGTTTTGATTTCTTGGATTAAAAATTGTCCACTTAGCAGGATAGGAAACTGAATGTTTGGTGTTAATGAAGCGAAATGAGGTAAATTATTAACTTAAACCAGACGCAGTTCGTTTGCAAATTAAAATGTAAACCATCACTTTTACCTATTTTCTCTTACTTGAATATGGGAATATTAATTTCTTTGGAAAAGTTGCGTTAAAATAAACATAAACGTGTCACATTCATTCTGTACACGTTCCAGGTGGCTCTTGAGTCAACATTTTAATGTAAAGTATATTATTAGGATGCTGTAGTTAGTTATAACGGGGAGCGCGTTCTCCACTCAAAATTAAAGAGAGAGTACTTCAATTAACCTGTGAAATCTATGTGAATTGTAGCTGCTTAAAAGTATTCTTTAAAATGCAAATTTTAATTGTATTTTTCGGTGCAATAATAATAATGCACAATTAATGGAAGTTTCATCTAAAGAGCTTATTGGTAAAATCTTTTATGCTGGGTAATCGAGTGCACAAGGCTTCCATTAAAATCTTAAAAAAATACTGGTGCTCGTAAGCTTTCAAGAGTTCATACTCTTTGTATATTACAGGCTGTAAGATATAGGATAATGGGGCGCATTGAGAATGTATGGAATTTTGCTCGGAGACAATGCTTTGTCTCTGGTTCGCTTTGTGGTGCGAGCCAGGCTCAAGGTTGGTGACGCTGAGTAACGAAAAAAAAAGAAAGAGGGGAAAGAGTGAAGGTGAGGATAGGAATAGAGATTGAGAGCTGGATTGGAGTTGTTGGTAGAAGCAGAGGGGAACTCTTTAGAAGTTGCTTTTGAAGAATAGATAGAATTAGTGTTTTTTCCCATTTCAAACAGAAATTCACCCTCTTTGTGTCAATAAAGAGGGTAAGTAATAAATTTATTTACCCATGTTACGTCTCTCTTCATACGTAAGAGACTTCATTTCATAACAATATAGATATTCTATGATACATGTATCAGCTGTGAAACAAAATTGCTTGTAGATTTTTAAAAATGTAATGAATTTTTAATCAAAAGTCAAAAGTGAGTTTCAAAACACAATTTTGACTTGCAAATTATAACTCAGCTTTTATAAGGAAGTGCGATACTTCCCGGGAAGACATTTACTGGGCGATGAATGATGTCAATAATATTCAACTTGGTTGGAGCAAAAAGCATTTATTTAAATTGTTATTGCATCAGAAATTCATGATAAAAGTTCGTATTGCGTTTTTAGTAAATTTTTGTAGGGCATTCGTTTCGCATATTCAATTTCACTTATTCAAAATACTCCAAAATATCATTCGACACAAATTTTTAACATTATTATTGTCATTAATCACATTATTATCTTTTACCTTTGCAAAATATTATCTCTCCTGCACAAAGAATTAACGTGCAACTGGCTTCATACAGCTTCCCATTTTCCAACTAATTTGCATGCTCCTGCAGACCATTTTTTTAACGAAATGATCATATGTAAAATCCATAAATAATACGCGCAACTAAGCTGCTCCGATAGATTTAAGACATCTCTGACGCAGTTCCTGTAGTGTTTATTGGGGGGAAAGTGGTAAATCCTAATTTAATCCGCCATGTTGACTCGCATAAATGCCGTAATGCATGACGATATCATGATAATCATAGCATATTATGATATTTGTCACAATAATAATGTGTCATTATTTAAGATTACGCCAATTAGTATATTAATTAATCGCCACTTTTAAGCATATGCTGGCATGGTTTTGACTTTACTGTCTGCCACGCACTTGTGAAGGTCTACGAGTCAAAGCATACGTGATTTGTTAAACTATAAATGACAATTTATTACCAATACAAATACCTTTGACAAGCCATAAAATGGATAACTGAATGTGCGCATGGTCATAATGACAAGTGATCTTGTTATTACTATTGTTTCTGTGCGTCAATAAGTTACGTTGAATGTTAAATTGAGGAATAATTTGCAATTAAAGTTTTACGAGCAAAAATTCTTTTACCATTTCACGGCGTCAGCATCCCTGTTGTGCCATCAGTCGCCATTAATCTTTTTCTTGATTCTTGTGCTCTATTAGTAGTTACTATATTTAACATTTTTTCTGCAAGCTTCTACATTTCAAGCCAAAATGTCGGAAAGACATCATGGATATCTTTCCCGGTCATCGAGGAGGG
Source organism: Troglopedetes dispersus (assembly GCA_027744215.1). Classification (NCBI taxonomy): domain Eukaryota; kingdom Metazoa; phylum Arthropoda; class Collembola; order Entomobryomorpha; family Paronellidae; genus Troglopedetes; species Troglopedetes dispersus. Next base: position 11,975 of record JAHZNF010002840.1, read on the forward strand.
ATTATTATGAACAATCATCCAGAAGATACGCGCGTCAAGAAAATAGCAGCCCCTTTTGCATGTATATCATGGAACAAAGAAAGACTACTAACGAGGTAAAGTTGTTGGGAGTATAATTTACCTTTTTCAGGTAAACTTCTA
>JAHZNF010002841.1:0-11855 GCA_027744215.1 Troglopedetes dispersus
TGAAAAGATTGAGTCCTTTGACTTGACTAAATAAAAATACCGAAACACCAAGGGTAGGAAGTAGGAAATCTTGCTTTGAAATAATTATTTTGCACCTCTTTTCATAGGACGAGCTCAAGGAGGCGATGGAAATGATAGGAGAACCTGTTTCAGATGAAGATATTGAGAATATGATTGCAATGGCAGATTTAAATAAAGATGGAAGAATTGATTATGAAGGTATACACATTTGTATAAACAGATAAATAAGCTCTTTATTATTAGTTCACATCATTATGCTAATTGTTATCCCATTATTCAATTTTCTAGAATTTTCAAAGCTACTTGGATAATACTTTCCCCAAAGGAGTACCAATAGATCAACTTTTAGACATCTACTTAATAAAGTACTGTCGTCCTTTCAATGAAGCCTGATCCTGATCGTTGTTTTACATACGTACACTTATGCAAATATAATATGTACATACGTATACCTACATTTGTCCTCTGTATTTTTCATTTAATATTTAGAAAGATAAGACCCTCAATGAATCCAGTATGAATTTTATGAATAGCTCTTATTTTGGTTATAAAATATTATTTATTACAAGAAATGAAGTTAGTCAGGTCAGCCTCCTCGTGCCTTTCAGTATACTCCGTCCAACCTTAATTTAAGGATAGTTCAAGTCGACTATACTGCATGCAGGCAGAAAGGTGAAGTAACTATGTAAAAGTCAAATTGAATTATATACTGTTACACATAGTTGTCACTTACTAGTGACAAGTCAGAAATTAGAGAAGAAATCAGAAACAAGTTTGTGTTTATTCCCGTCCAAATGATTCGCATGAAATTCTGAAAATAAGATTCATTCATGTATGTTAATACAATTTCGCTGTATTATAGGTTTGATGATAGAGATTATTATGATTTTTGAAAGAATTTTCATCTACATCGTTGTTTGGGTATCCTGTATTATTAATTAGTTCATTAATTTAAACAGTTGGCTTAATTTACTTATAGAATCAGTCTAATCTAATCGTGTGATAGACATCAATTGCCATTTCGTTGCACTTGTTTTGCATTGAAAGAATTGTTGTAATACAGATAATGGCGAATTGTAATAGTAATGAATGATGGACAACTGTAAAGGACAATAGGGCACAAATTTGCCACAGAGCCAAAATGAGAAGCAGAACAGTCAGCAGCCCTAAAACCATGATATGGTTAATTGATAGTGGAGGAGATTCTGCGCTTGAACAAATGTTTCTTCATTTCACTTTCACACCACAACTCAAGGGTATGCCAAGCTAATATTCCTTTTTGAAAACACTCAACTATTTGTATGTTAGCAATAGCGCATGAGATTCAAACTTGTCAAATAAAGATAATTAAGTAACTTTCAAACTTTCACCACAATTAAGTATACTGAACTGACTTTTACGCATGTCACATCTTTCCGACAGTCAAGTTAACCGACCACACTTACATAGTTCTCTATAAAAAGCAATAAAACAATATATTACGAAACTTTTCCATTCGTTCTGCGGATAAAGCAACATACGAATGTATTTTCTATACGCAAACTCAAAACTGTTACAACATGGTTCAGTGTTATTCAGATTTCATGGGAAACCTGACATCCCATCTGGAGGACTTTCAGCTCGTGATGCTTGATTATATTTGCAAGAAAGTAGATGACCACTGACCAAACTCAAATTCCCGAAGTTCAAACAATAATCAACTCACGATATAGGATCAACGATTTAGGTTTGTCGTATTTCGTAGTAAATTTACTATCTGGAAGGAATTTATGGCAGCACAATTCAGAGTAAATAGGTCTATGGACATTTTGTAATTTAGTTTAGCACATAGAATAAACATTTAGGAGGGTCTGCGGTCAAAACCCATGCGTACATTCTTGTTGATAGGCTCGGACAATAGATAAAAAGGATAACTGTGGAATTGCTTGCGGGTATGAATTGTGTGAAGCATCCAAGGAAAGCTTTTTCATCCACTACCCATTTTGATATTTATTACACATATCCGAATGCCTAATAATAATGTAATGAATTTTACCGATGATTAATGTTGATTAACGCGACTAATCAAGAGGTACAAGCACCGTGATCAAATATTATGAGAGGTCTGAAATGAGCCACACATATTAATTCCCCAGAGAGAAGTGAGTGAGAACACATTTTAGACCCGTTTTCCTGATAAATACATGTGTAAGTTGTAGTAAGCCCAAGTGAAATCTTCCTTTTCTGTGGTAAGATTTTTGACATTGGTTTAATGACCTTTCAAAATTGGTGTTAATTTCACTGTTTTAATGACCCTGGCTTTAGCGAAACTACCGTGAGTGGTGAGACAAACGTGGTGAGGTCTAAGCACGGCACGGAGAAGATTTTTACCTCTCCTTTAAGTCTCGTATTTCAGATACATAAAGCAAGATTTTCTGATCAGAACAAAACAGCAATCCATAATCCTACCTGGTAATTACATTGGCTCAGTAGTAATTTTGAGAGGTTTATTCTTTTGGTGAAGGAAGGGAGCTTGGCAATTTCTAATTATCGTTACTTGAACCATGCTGCACTGGGATGTATGTACATATGTTTGCTGAAGGTTAATTTTTACAATAAATTTGTAATTTGAGTAATGCTTAGCCAGCAATTCATTATGGCTCGACAGCGGACCTAACTTTTATTTCAAATTACAATTTAAAAAATATACTCTTGAATTTGGTACAAACGAACAGGATGTTAATTAGCCAGACAAAAAACAATTTTGACCGGTCAATGGAAATAAACGGGAAAATGGAAATAAACGGTAAAAAATAGACAAAAACGGGCAAATATGTATTAAGTGTATCTTATACACAGGAACCATTGGCGCGAAATGAACAACAGTAAAAATTCATGAAACTTCATCCTCCTTTCACGGTCATTCTATTAACGATAAAAATATACTGAGGACTCATTCTGTAGCAAAAACAGACTTAGGAATTCAATGCCGCAAAGATTTAGTACAAATTTCCAGCGGATTCATTTTTTACCAAATTTGTCTATTTTGACCACTTAGAATTTGATTTTTGCCACCCGTTTTTTGCCGGATAAAAACGGAAAAAATCAAACCCGTTTATTTCCATTAACATCCCTCATAAGTTGGGTTTAGTTAAGTAGCAAAGAAGAGCAAACCGTATAACTTTCAAATATTTCGAAACATGCATTCTTTTCCTGTGTAAAAGTTTTTTCTAAACCAATTCTCTTTGCAAGCACGCAAACTTCTCCTGCTGTATTCTATCGCTCTTTCCGCGACATCACCACTGCCTCGCGATGATAATCACAACAACACTTGGAGTAGAAATCTTTTCAACGGTATCTGTCATAATCACAATAATGACGAGACAAAGCCAGGCAGGTGTTTCATCTTGGGAGCACGATGTAAATACCTCTCCACGACGCTTGTGCTTTTCCAGAATATGTTTCCATGTAATGCCTCCTTGCCTACTTACTTGGATGAATCTACTTTTTTGTCGTGTTGTTTTCAACTTTTGGCAAACAAAAAGTTTCATGAGTGCGAACAAAAAAACGAAAGAAAATTTGGATCGACTGAAAAGAGACTTGTTTTTCAAATGCGAAAAGCTAACAGAATTATCTCCGATAAGTAATAGTAATAAGCATGTTGTCGCAGCAGACACAAACAATATGAATATCTGGAATAGCCGTAGAAAGCGATTGTAAGAAGCATTATTGCCTTTTAAAGTTCGAGTGCACTTGCGTCGCACTTCAATCTGCTAAAAACGTGTTGGGAATGTGTCGACTCGATGATCAAGGTTCCAGAAGGCTACTTTCTCGTTGCGTTGGTTCTAGAAATAATCTCCCATCCCAAGTCATTATTATTGTTTCTGTAATGCCACTGCTTTACTCAGACCATGTCCTCGAGGAACAGTAAATCGATTGCTTCATTTATTATACTTATGTGCTATCATAAGACCGTCGTTGCCCCTGTCTGCTTACAATAACAATCATAAGACCGTCAGCACCATAACCTCCATACACTTGAAGATATTTAATTGGGACTTTTTTGCATTCCATGTGTGTCCATGGGCTGCATGTTTTTTTAATATTGCTTTTCTTTCTAATCTCGTTGCTAACCTTAAGATCTCTCTATATTTTACCTTGTCCTTGCGCTCCTTCGAAATTAGCAACATATTGAGTGGATCTAACAGGTTTACTATTTTTAGATAAATACTACTAAAAAATTCTTTGATTAAAAAGTGTAGCTAAGATCAATCAATACGTCAATTCAACTAATTACTGCTATGTTAAAATGTAAATAATTTTTATGCTTTGAAATATAAAATACGTACAAAATCGAGAATGAACAATCCTTTTCAATTTCTATTAGATAGATATTTCACAAACACTCATTCATGCCGATTCATTTTACGTTATTAAGGATCCCAGATTCCACCAACTGAATTAATTAAGGATCCAATTATCTTGCTACGTACCCGTACTCGCCAACTCACCATAGTTGGTACTAATTGCGCGAAGTATAAATTATGTGTCATGAAATGTCAATGCGCTTTCAATTATTTTTTTGCTTCAGTATATAAGTCAGTGTATGTCAACAGTATCAATCAGTCTGATTTTGTGGTCACGCCTCAAACTTTTGTGATTAGAAAAGCGTTCAAGCTAGATGTGCAGCTACAAGATTTATTTATAACTACAATTTATAAAGAAGCGAATAAAACAAAAAGCACACTTGAAAAATAATTATGCCCCATGACCCCACCTTCTCTTCCTCCACTAAAGATTGTCAAATTTGCTGGGAAAACCATAAGTTATATTATTTATTTGGTACATACCTGACCTAGATCAGCTAAAACGTGCGACAAAAAATTATTTATGAAACTGTCCTTAGCCCTAGCCCCAGGTGCTACTTGTGAGGATAATCAAACGAATTTTCTTATTGTTACGTAGAATTCTGCATATTTCAAGTCATGTGCAAGAGTTACAACATATAACTGTGGCACATGCCTTCCTTCCTTCCGTTATCCATTTACCACCATATCATTACAACACACAACATTACATTTTTTAACATATCGCAAAAAATTCACTTCACCCACTACACACACAAGATTTTAGGAGAGAATATGTACCATTTCAACTTTGATAATATGGAGTTTCCCAGTCTCCCTTTCTACGACACGACAATATTACAGAAATCTTGTCTCCATTCTAATATTAACCAGTGGCCCGGCCGTTAAAAACAGCGGGAAAGAGTTCAAAAGGCAATTTTCCATTTGACTGATTTTGGTTTTTAAATGACCTTTGAACTTTACTGAACCCAGCCTACTGACCACAAATAAATGACATTTCAAATATCGGGTAAACCAACTGCACGTATTTATTTATTTCCGTTCTTCTAAGTTTGTATTGTATTACAATCACAATTGTTTTCAAATTATTTAATGATATTTGGGGAAAATTGACTGTGGGGAATGGGGAAACGCAAATTCCGTAAGCCCAAGGTCAACTCCATTGCTTACCGAATGACAGCGTATAACGTATTCGTGGGATGATTAATTCAAAAGAAAGGCAATATATTATACTAACCAAAAATTGGGGATCGAGTATTAAATATATAGATAATAGTGTGCCCTATGCTCTTATTTAAGGGATAGTGATGCTCTCACTATTTTCCACGTCGTCGTCGTTTCCCCCAATTCCGTTCATAGGACGGAAAAAGGAGAAGCGAGGGGAAAGCATTATTCTTCCTTTCACCACAAATGGCTCAGCTACAACTTAGGAACAAGTATGGAACGACGAGGAAAAAAAGGAGAGAGAGAGAGTCGAGAGAAAGTGTGTGTGTGTGTAGTTGTGTGAAAGCGAGCAAGCTGGCAAGAAAATAACGTATAAAATGCCTGTGACATTGGTGAGGCTGGAAAAGTAAGATAAAAAGAAGCGCAAGCGTTCACTTTTCTCGCTAAAACTTGGCTTTACCTAGCAGCACCGCTGTCGTGGCCAAAAACGAATGCTTCCCTCTAATACTCCTTTTCTTTCGAATATTTCCAACCATCAGCGACGAATAAAAAGAGGCTCTCATCTTTTTTAAAAAAGGCTGTATGAACATCGAGTGTGGTGTGGAGGCATATATATATGTATATTTTGTGCTTACTTAAATAAGGCATGTATAGTTAGTATAAAATTCAAGTACACTCCGCTTCTCCAAGAAGTATGGAAGACATCTTTCTTTAGTGAATAGAAAATGCTTGCCAGCAATTTGCAAATTGTGGAACTGGGTCTGAATTTACCATAAAGCTCTTTCCCCTCAATCTTTGGATGATAACTAAATTGAGGTGTCTCTACCAAATGACCCATCTGTCATTAAGGTGAGTCTATAAGGTTGTATGGGAATATAGTTTACAGTACACATAATGATACAGATTCTTTCAGACTTCCGTCGTGCTTCCATGTCCCACAGATATATTCATCTGTTTGTACAACTTTTCACAAGATGATCCTTGAAGGAAACACAGAGAGCCATGATCTCTTAAAAAGAAGGAAAATTGAACCATAAATAGATGAAAATAAATAAATAAACCTTTCTCTTCGTTTGTACACGCTAGAACAACGCTCAAGACTAACGGTTATGTGCAATACGTGAAACAGGTAGACAGGAACGCAAGGGAGATTTTTTTAAAGCACACGCGATGACGGCAACGTCACACCAAACGTATTGAATCTGGAGCACTATATATACAATCATGAGTGGGAAACGTGCAGTCAGCGACATGGCATTGGATTAAGTGAATGTGGACTTTATAATTACAACGGATGTTACTCTATGACATCAGACGTGCACAAACCACGCAAAAAAACGAACGCACTGCCCCAGTTGATTCAAACCAAATATAGGCTCCAACACTCCATCACACTCACACTGCATTTATGTATCGTATATGGTGCGAGTATAACATGATGCGGATTGAGAAAGGCAAGGCTTGCGATGCAATGGAGGGAGTGGTAAAAGATAAATAGCACTTGCGGTTTTTTCTGATTGTTCTACTTTCATCTTTTTCGCAAATCTATCTGGTGGGTCTGGTGTTGCTGGATCAGATTTTCGTTTTGAAGTGTGTGCTGACGCTTTCACAGCTTCTCGCTTTGCTTTACTTGCTGCAGTCATGTTTTTCATGTGCTGCTTTAATTTTTTACTGCATTTTGGAGCCATTTCTATTTTGAATTAAAAAGGATACGCTTTGTCAGGCATGAAAGACGTTATGTAGTTACGTGAGAAAGGGCACATATGTTGCAGGGAAAACTTTTAGACCGTTTCGGGATATAAAAAATGCCATTTGCCCGATTCAAGGGGCTGGCACATTTACTAGTATTTTTAGAAAAAATTGGCGTGACCCTTTTTGTTTACGCGAAAATTTGAACTTTTTGTAGAAAACCTTTACTACATAACACCGGAGTAGTCTCGAGGTGCCATGAAAGCAAGGTTTAATGAAGAAATTTTGTTTAAATTTTACCTTACTGAGATGAAATTCGGCTTTAGATTGTACACGTTTTCAAAATTAAGATTGGATGGAATGCGAATGTGTGAGACCCAGTGCAAGGTTTAACCCTTTAACAGCAAACTGCGTGACAAATGTGACACGGGTTGAGTCGGAAACTGGTTTGAAATTTTGCGGGTTGAGTTGAAATTTAGAGTTCTAATTTACGATAATGTTAATTAGGCCGAGTTGAAAATTGAGTTGAAATTGTACCGGGTTGAGTTGAAATACCGGGTATTTATGTCGCACATAGAGTTAATTATTCTTGGCACAATTTAGTAATTGCTTCACAAGGACAGTGACGTAGGAGATTTTAGAACCGTGTTTAGTGAACTTGTGTAACATGCAATCAACATTGTGCATATGTAATAATAAAATAAGTATGCTAATTATAATGCCCTATGCACTTATACAGGCGTTAGTTCAGCAAGTTTTTTTATTCTGTATGTGTAGTGAAACTNATATTCAAAAGTTATGTACACTAAAATTTGAATTTACCGCCTCACCGTTTGCAAAATTTCAAAAGTAAAAGCATATTCGCGATCAGCTCCTTATTCGAAAAGGTATATACATGATATGTAAGAAAATGGTAAATGTAAAACCTGATTGACCTTTGACCCCAAAGTAGTTGACATATGTAGTCCCTTAGCTAACTCCTCACAGCCACGTACCTTTTGTCAATAGACGAAAGAATTTTTGAAAAATGTTGACCGAGATATGATCTCATATAAATAAAAATTATAATTTCCCGCCTTCCCGTTTGCCAAATTTAAAAAATAATATCATATTCGTGATCAGCTCATTGAGCCCGTTCGAATTAGTATATGCATGCCACATAAGAAAATGGTTCACTTAAACGTTGGTTGATCTTTGACCCGAAGGAGTTGACCTACATAGCCCATCAACGAAGTGGTCAGAGCTATTTAGTCCTTACGTCGATTCCCGAAGGAATTTTTGAAAAATGTTGAAGTGGAGCGAAGTTTTTGTGAACACCGGAAGGCCGGACGGATCAGGTGGATCCTTAGATGCCTATTGCATAGGGTAAGTAACGGCTTGAATGTATAAATGAATTGGCTTCTATTAGTTCAGCAGTGAAGTAATGCAATGCACAATGCAATGTAGTATTGAATTGAAATAACCCTTGTCATTATTGCTCCGCCCACTCCTCGTGCTTTGTTCATTTCCTTCTTGATAAAAGCTGTAAGTCAGCATTCAGCATCAGTGTTGATTGCATTTGCTTGCATGCACAAACACGGCTACTTTGTCATGTATGCGAATTGCATTGCTATGATATGCCTATACATGCCTTCGTCATGTATGGTTTCTTTGGAGTGGCTAATGCATTGTGAGATAGGGCCTCTGTTAAATTACCAACTTTGCATCGCAGTTATTCAAATATGGGAACCTATTTATCTTTCATACTCACACATATTACAAAAAAGGCCATGATCTTCAAACGTAAGCTCTCATATTTTGCATAATGAAATATACAAAGGAGAAAACTTGAAATAAGTGCGTGCATGTATGAACTCCTGCTTATGTTGGTAAGTGATGGATTGTGGGGAAATCCATGCTGTGTGTTGCTGATATCCTCGCGGTATACGCTACGGTTCACAATCCGTTAAAGAATAGTACGGAGCAACAACAACAGAGCATGTCCTCTTTCCTAATTCGTTTTTTAAACTTAAGTAGGAGGAAAAACTTTGGACTCTGTTGTGAAAATACGAATTTTGCTTCATCTCGTGTAGAGCAACTCAAAGAAGCCGTGTGTGCCACACTTTCCACTAAGTTCTCGACGGTGAAAGAGCACCCGAGGGAAAGTAGCGGCACAGGAAAATAGACAAAAATAACATCGACATGCAGACACATTTACCATGTACAAAACAAGAGGACAAAACTGAAGGAAGATAGAAGCTTCAGTGGCGGTTCATACGTAGTAGTGGTCCTGTTGGAAGTACTCCAGCTTTTGTTGATACAACCGGGGCGACGATATTGTTGTTGCTGGTTTTCCTATGTAACAGTCAACTTTTCACGGTTGTTTTCAGCATTTTTCATTTCGTACATCCTAAGCTCCCTATATTGATATCATTCATGTGTTCACTCAAATGTTCCACCATTACTTGTAATATTATTTTACTTTATAAAGATTGAGTGCTTCTTAAGTAAAATAGATGTGCCAAATTCTTGAGGTCATATAATATTTTCCTTCAGTTATGACCCAAGTAAAATTGAGAGCAATTTTTTGTTGGGGGGAGGGGGTTATTGTGAGGTAAGGCACACAATAAAATGCGTCCTTTCATTGCCATTGCTCCAGGAATAGTATCATTCACTGCTACTATTACTGTAGTATATCTGTAGGTTGCATTTTTTTCTGAAGGAAAGTATACAAGGAATTTTGTTGAATAGAAAAACCTTGCAGCAGGTTTGCTAAATATATCACCTGAAATGCTAGAAAATACCAGTAAAAGAACATGGAAGGTCTCATGAACTCAAGAGCAAACTATTTCTTTTGTTTATATTCTTGAGATTCTTGATGATGATGAGATAGGGAGTAAAAGAATTTAATTCTTCTTGTTCGTGTATCTTCTTCATCCTAGAAAAAGAACTAATATGGAAGTCAAGCTTGAGGGCTCTTGAAGACTTTTCTCCTAACTCAGAGTACATGTTCAACGCACAGATATATGCGTCGAGGAATTATGATTAACTATTCCATCCTCCCCAATTGGTCTCATGGTAAAGATAACCTTATTTCTCGATTCCCTTACTTCGTCGTTCTCTGGCAGTGGCTGAGCTTTATTTATTTAGCAGGAGGAAATGTACTTGTGCACGCATAGATGGAGGTTTTGTTTAGACAAGAGCAATCTTTGAATCTTAGAACTCCACACAGAATAAATGCAACGGGACGTGGTCGGAGGAATTTGAGCTGAATCAGGAGTTTTTACATAAATGAAACCATGGCAAGGAAATGAGCAACTGTCACTAGTTTTGGTGTTGAACAGATTTAATGGTCATAAACCTACATGTTCTTGTGCGTGCTGTTTTTAGTGAAAAAAGGATAGTTGATAGATGTATAGTGTCCACACACCACCAGAAATCTTTCAAACGCCTGGCTCCTCATTTGCTATCCATAATACCAGCCTCTCAACCTGGGAGAAGGTTGAGAAGAAGGGGAGAACAGCAAGTAAAATCGGTGTTCGAGAGAGCACTAGTTGTTAATATTGCCTCCTGTAGTGGAAGTGCTTTATATCTTTTTACAACGTGTCAGGTATTGCCAAAATGGTGGCAATGACGAGCAGACTCTCCGGAAGAAATATCTGGAGAAAGAATAGAAAATTTCAGCTTTAGACAGTGTGAGCTTCCTCGTCGCTTGCTTTACCAGTTCCCATCTATATCAATTGCTTATAAGTTATAAGCAGGAGGTAAGTCAATAAAGTTCTATAGATTCTCTGGTGCTCCTCTTCCCTACAACTACGATACTGATTCTACCAGACAAGCTGGTGCACAGAATTTTCGAGGGAAGTTGCTTTTCATCTTCTTACGCGCTTGCAACACCAGAAACACCAGTCATCAGACGGCAGGAGGCCAGGTCAGAAGTAGGAATAGGAAATACGTACACACCAAAAGAAACAGAGTTACATTGTATTCACATTATTTTTAATTACTAATTACTGCACTGGGTCTGATTTTACTCCCCATCCCGAAACAATAAACACAAGAGCTGTGTAGGTAAATATTTCTCACATATTCCTTCTGATGTAGTAGAGTTATTATTCAAAAGTAAAAGCCTTTTGGCGAATTTGACAGTAGGTGTATTTTTCAGCTAGGTATAGAAAGAATTTCACTAATGAGTGCTAAGGCAAAAGCTAAAAGATTTTTTTCATTATATCCTGGAAACTACAATGTACCACTTGAACCTACGACGTAATAACGTGGATGGGAGAAAAGTATTCGACTATTTAATCTATAATTCGTTCGGAACGCATTGGAAAATCCATTGTTATTATTAGAAGTGTTCAAAGAATCATCATCATATCTACACACACACACATGGATGTCGAGTTCTTTCACGTCAGCCAAAAACCACCATTTGGAAACGGCATTGAGCTGTCACTTTTTTCACTTCTTCGGGGTGCTAGTCTGCTCATGCCACTTAGATGATTCCGGTCAAATGGCCGTGATCGTGATCCAACACGAACACATTGATAGTCGTGCACCGTGGTCGTACAGGTTGGTTCTCACAACAAAACGTGATACAGATTTTGTATGACATTCATTAAATACACAAACAAACACACGCACGTACAAAGGGGG
>JAHZNF010002842.1:0-10198 GCA_027744215.1 Troglopedetes dispersus
TTTAGCAACAGTGGTGCTGATGTTGATTTTGATAGCATTATGTTTTATATACGCATCTCATCACACGCTGTATCACGCGTCACATACTTCAATGTCAGTCAAGTTTATCCAGTGAAAGATATCATATTAAGAAAACATTAGACACATATTTTTTATTTCTATTCAAAGGCATAAGCTTATACTTTTTAGCCATCTTATCCTCCATTGAACTTGACAAAGTTATACCTTTTCCACGGCTTTTCACGCTTAAATGGCACGAGAAATACACCATGAAACTGAGCAAGGAAGGTAGCTTTCTCTTTTCAAAAAAAATTTGTAAGAATGGGAAGATGGGTCTTTACACTCAATTTTGATCCGTTTTTTTTTTGGTAATTTCGAAATACAATATTACGTGGAGGGTAAGTTGACAAAACTTTTACGTGGATGCTCGCTTTAATAAAGCAAGTGAGAACCTCATTTTCCCGTGTTCTATTCTAAGAAATGACGCAAGCCAACGATGACGAGCTTGAAGTGAGAGATGCTTGTAGGTAAATAAGAGAGGAATAGATGACAAAATCACAAAGCCGTTTCTTGGAACAATATTGAGATGTTTTTGTACAACAGTAAAGAAGCCGCTTGTTTACGAGTGGAAGTTTACAAAGGAAATTGGTTATTTTGGGAAGATATTAACACAAAGTGAACTACTACTTTATTGTCACTGCTTCATCTGTGATCCTATTTTTATACGATTTCAAGCGTTAGAAGAAAGCTCATTTTAGAAATAAAAATAGAAACTTTGCGTCAACTACCTCTCCAGTTCCAATTTAACTGACCTTCCTATGCATCTGCAAAAGTTCGTTGGAATCTTGAATCATCTGTGTCTGTCCTCGTTGTTCCTTACCTGATTCCACGCACAAGATGGTCATGATCCGAAGAACAAACAGAATAGGCTTTTATATTCAGTGAATCTTAGATCAAGATGCCAGGATCACATTGAATCGACATATTACATTGTTGTAGCAAGTGCTTCGAAAAGTCGGAGAAAAAATTGGACTGTGTAGCATCTTCCCAATATTTGATTCAAGTTTGAAACCACACTTTTTTATTTGTTCTCTTGACTCGAACAAAAATCTTTTCGTAAGCCTTTGCACATGATGAACCCATGCACATACAAGGCACATTTCACGTTATATATGTGCATAATATACATGAACTCCATGATTGGAAACATTTTCAAATGGTGAAACACTATTTGTTTGCATAGGAATGTGCCTTCATACTTGAATAATAGTAGTAATACATACATACGATCATCTCCCAACGCAATCTCTTCTATCACATCTGACACGAGCGTACTTTCACTTTCCTCTGAACATATAACCACACAATCGAGTAGCGGTTCACATTCACACAAACAGATTCGACACAGCATTCTTGTAAGAATACAGAGAAAGGAGAGGAAGATAGGCACCAGTGCGGTTAGTCCAGAGGATGGATGGATGGATTTACAAAAGATCAGTTCTCGTCTCATATTTATAATAAGAAGCGTCCTTTCTCTTCCTTCCCCTTCACCATGGGAAGAGTAAAAGAGTAAAGGCGGAAGTTAAACAACGAAAAGTCTTCAGACTTACGAAAGGATTTTGAAAGTGAGCCTCATAATATTCAAATATGCGTACAAATAGGTATATACATATGTACATGCACGTAATACTTGGGTATTTTATTGCTGCACTATGGAAAAAGAGTGCACAGATTTATTTTGCGAAACGCAGAGAAAAGGGTGAAAAGCTAAACAGGTGAGACCAAAATTAATGTTACTGAGCGTGCGGAAGAGAGAATCAAACTGGATAATTAAAAGCTCAGTTTCCTACAAGTGCTACAGCCGCTGCTCCATTGTTTTAGTAATTAAAACAGACAGCTTACAGCAAAAGAAAACAGGTAGTTGTTTAATTGCTTGATTTGAGACACAGCAACAGTTCAGGATTTGCAAATCAATCTGACCCTTGTATTGAACTCCTTGTCGCCAGCCATCCATCTTATTATATTTTTCAGATTCCCACGGGATCACTTTCAATAATCTTTTTCTTGCCAAATATGTATAAATTTTGTCCTAAAGTTGAGTTTAATTTAAAACAAAAATAAAGAGGACAATGCGAAACGCAAACAACGTGCAATCACTGAACCTAAACTATCTCACAAGCTTTTCGTTTTCTTAATCTGACATGGAAAATGCATCTCTGCGGTGCGGTGCGCTCATATCCTCCTGAAGCTTTCACGTGAACATGTGTGCAGCAGGGAAGACGAGATAATTGCACCGAAATCCATGTTTACCCAGCAGCACAAAACATACTTCACATGCAGCAGAAAGTAGATGGAGGACGTTGGTTGATGATGTAAATAAATTACATGCATTAGCCCTTGAAAATGCACGGCCTTTCCGTTCATTACAGCAAAGTAATACATCTTCCTCTCTTCCAGTCACCCGTCGCCGCCTTCTTTTCCATTAGCGAGGGAAAAGTGCACTTGCTTGCACAAAAGTGTGCACTCGTTAGTAACAACTGCTTAAAAAACGAAAATGGAGGTTTGCTCGTCCAGCATTTTGTAAACTCTGTAAAATGGGCACTTCGAGGCAGAGTCGTTGGATAAACAAGTGCATGCATTTTAGCATCTCATCACTCATTATTACCATAAATGTCCATGTTCCACTTTACCCCAAACTATAGCATCCACGGAAATCAAAAAATTCTTTTTATTTCGTCGCAAATGCAACAATGTTTGTTACTTGATAACCTCCCTTTCCTCCACTAGACAGACATGGTTCACTTATCTTGTTATATTGTTATCCTATTTAGTCTCTGAAAATCTACATCTATCACTTCAACATCTCGCCTCTTCTCGTCCGTCATGAAGACTCCCTTTCTCACAAATGTTCATTCTTTCAGCCAATACATCAAGTGCTGTCACATCACATGAGCTCACTCACTCTTTTTTCAGCAAGGGACAACCGGCAAGAAAGGTTTTCCTTCGAGGAACAAAAAAATTATTTTCTGGTGACTACACGGACACATAACTATGTGACACTCTCCGGTCCTTTCTGCTGTAATGTTGGTGTAATAAGAATCGTCTAAAAAGTCATCTGAGCAGACACCTCTTCCCAACTTTGATCCGCTTCTCCTCTTCCCTTCTGTGAAGATTTTAGCAAACAAGTATTTACAGACATACATCCACCCTCATTAAAGGAGGCATGAATGCTTACCCGGGCGTAAGTAGGCATATATATTTTCTGGGAAAAGGAAAATCCGAAGAGCTTGTTATCCCGCAGTGGCTGGAAATTACTGGAAGAGTGTCTCCTCATCAATTTATGTCATCAGTTTTACTCTGTGACACAAGCAGAAGTAATGTTGGACGCGGCTAGAAAAAGACAGTAACTCAGAGTAAACTCCATGAATAGTATTCACCAAGTTGGTGGGTGGAAAATAGGAATCTCTCCATACTCCTTTCACAATGGTACTTTACTATGCACTGGTGCACAACTAGAACGGAAAAGGGGAATAAAAATATTATTTTCTTCCTCTTCCGCCAGAGTTCTCCTGCTCACTTCTTCTCACAGATAAGAGATAGAACACGGTACTTTATACGATTATGAATATAAACATTGTGAGCACTGCATTCAGTCACTTTTTTATTTATTGCTTTCAGGAAGTAGTCTAGAGCCAAGACCAATAATTTTTGCAAGAGTGAGCCTAACTTTTCTCATATGGAAAATGTGGGGATGCCTTATTTTTTACTCGTGGTTATGTATGTCAACACAGAGTATAGGTATTGCATATATAAGATGTACGTATATACTCATATAATTCTAAAAATGAGCTAGCTCGTGTATCACACACATTTATCTACAGCTTTCTTTCCACTAAAAGTTATTCGCTCGAAAGAAAAACACTTTCTCTGCGCAAGAAACTACATAGTAGGCAAACATACGTACTTTGTATTCATGTTTTTTTAGTATGCATTCATTCATTCACTTTTCTGGAAAAATTGGATCTGGTGTGTTGCTTCTATACTGTGAGAATATCTTTAGCACAATTTATACATGTCCAATAACAGACTTCTCCGTTCCCACAAGAGGCGCAATAGAGCAATTGCAGTTCAGTCAGTTTCAAGCCCAACATATTCCCGTACACTCGGCAATCTATCTATTGGTATGGTGCAAACGACACGGATTGATCAGGTTTGCCCTGTTGGTGTCCAATAATAACTGCTGACTGCTACACTTACTTTTACAAAAAATATTCCTCCCTCATTGTAAGAAAGCTATTTACAGCACGAAAATGAACAAAGGTAGTACCAGTTTATTTTTCACGCTTTCATTCATAAGGCACTTTGCTACTGCCTTTACACTTCTGGCTTATTATTGTTGACTGTTTTGGTCACAGCATGTGTGCCAAGAGTCCAATGAATTACACTTTTAGAGCAAAATGATTTCGCTTTCTTTGCTCTTTTTTTCGACAGTGTGAAAGTCACGACAGAGAGAATGAAATGCTTTTTTCGACGGTATCCACAAATTCAGCACACACACACCACACCAGCAACATTTCAAAAATAGCTTTACTTTCACTAAAATGATAATGTTGAGTGAAAATGTGAGCAAAAAACGTCGCTACGGTCCAATGGCGTCAAATGGGTTTTAGTAGGACCAGAGATGAGATGTATATTTCCATTTGCTCTGGCAGGACTATAATGTACTGTAATGGTGGCAACAACCAGACCTAAGAGATGACTGCCCACAAAAAAGAAAGAAATATTTCGAAAGACCAAAACCCGAAATTTAAAGTACATTTTTGGCAGAGGAGATCCAGCAATGGTGGCAATATTTTTAGACATATTATTATTTTTACGAAAATGACCATCACCAAACTCAGCATTTTGATATTCAGAAACACTAAATATGCAAGGGTTCCAATAAGCAAACCGTGGAAGAGCGTACTTTTCCATTTAAAAAAGAACCAGAACTTCCTGCACCATTCAGTTAAGGTTTCTGATGCCATTATTATTAGTAGTACTTTTTTATTTTTCCGGAGGTTTCTGCTTCCAACGCGAATGACAGGGTGTCACAAATGTGTCTGGTGATGGTGCAATGCTGTAGTTAATCCCACCTTGCCAGCCTTACTTAGTATTCTGTTTGCGTGCATCTTCGTTGAATGTGCCACGACCGTACTTAATTAAGAGATATTCTCCGATCCTGCAATCCGTTCCTTTTGCAATATCGTAAATATTTACTGTTTGCTTTGCCTGAGCCTGGAACAAAAAGCAAACGCTTGCCAGCACAAAACAGGCATCGGGAACACGAGAAGCATGCGTAACTTAAAGTTTTGCAAGCTGTTTTAAATAAAAGTTGGCTGTTGTTTGCTTCCCTCTTTCTCATGAAAATTACCAGGATGTCGGAATACGATAACTCAGCACACAGCCGTCAATGTCAATAATAGCGATGAGGAACATCATCCTCGTTGACGACAGCACTCCAGAGAAATGTCAATGCCCTAATTAACAAGGGTTTTCTCCTGTTCTCGTGGTTAAGACGGACACGTGCTCTGGACGAGCAATGCGCTAAAAATGCTGAAGCAAGCAACCAGATTGATCGATTATTCGTGCTTGAAGAAAACCACATTTCGAGTCGCGTCGGGCTTATCGCCCCTCGTCTACTGTGAAGTCAATCTCAGGAAATACTTTAGAATGGAAAATCATAATACAACTCTAATTAATGCTCAACCTAAAGATATCGGAGGATCCAAAAATGTATGTAATTTTTATGTGACTCACCCTTACTATCTTTTTGTGTTTGGGATGATGTGCATTTGGATTAGAGCAAGACAAAACACACAAAGCAAACAACACGGCTCCCGGTTTATGGCCCATTAACAAAGGCGATACACATGAGAATGTGTTTCAGGCTAAAACTTTCAACCTAAGCCCAATTGTTGTCGGAACCCCAGACTCCACCAAAAGATGGATAGATAAGCTAAATTCCCAGAATTACGCTTTCCACCATATTCCGTTTTCTCGTACCAGATGACTTTTTAAATGACTACAGGAATGGCATTTTATTTGTACTCTAGCCGGGGTTTTGACTGAAATGATATAATTAACCTGACTTGGAAGCGGTCCATTCCCATCAAAGAGACATTTTGGGGGAGATCATGAAACCAGGATAACACTTAATAATGGCTCACATCCACAACAAAGAGTAATTCAGCTAGCCTGGTGGTGGTCGGATAGATTACATTGAAACCAAATTGGTTGCGAAGCTTAATTAAAATTGAATCCCACTACAGTTTTGGTAATCATGATGCAAGTTAAAAGGTCACTTTCACAATGTGTCAAAAGAACTGATATTATCCAAATTAAAGTGCATGTACAAGTGGAGGTGGTGTATCCTCTGTAAAAAAAACAAATAAATCCGGAATTTGGTCCCTGTCGTAAGTGTCATGTTTTAGTAAATGTGAATACAATGTAGCATTGTAAATCACACGGGAATGAAATATGAAGGCTTTCCTAATACTAATTACATTGTAAGTGGTTCGAACTCCGAACGAACCCATTTCCGTTTTATTCCATGAGCTCAAATAGAATGAAAACTACAACCTTTTCTCATTTCCAGTGTTTAAAGGATTTTCAAAATACACATGGAAGAATATTATTCATTTTTTGTTTGCCTTGAGAAGATAGCAGGATTTTAGTAGCACTTTATACTAATAAATATATGCATACCTACATATTGTATTTGCATACTAACTTTCAGAACATATTACAATGAAAGATCTCCCGGCTTCCCCTCCCTAAAGAGTATAATAACAAAAAAGGAAAAGGAAATTACTCATTTAAGGAGTGCTGAGAGGCCGTTTGTGGTTTACTAATTGGCACTTTCACAATTTCACTCTACTTTTCTCTTCAGCATGCTAGTTACTTTTTTTTAACAAACGAGGTAAACCACTAGTTCTCGTGTAAGATGAAAGCAACAAGGAACTCAAGGCAATTACTAAAGTCCAAAAAAAAAATGTTAAACTTTTTTTTAGAAGTTTAATAGTTGGAATTGAAAACAACTTTCCTTCTCCACTTTCAATTAGCTAAATAAGTTTTAAAGTACTTCGACCAAAAAATACAGAATGCACTCATGCAGGATTTACGCCTTTCGCTGGTTACAACTTTTAGTAGATACAAGGATAACCAGATCCAAAAATTGTGCCTTATTAAATTAAAGGTAAGTAGGTATAAAGTAGTTGGACACAAATTGTAAACTGTGTCCATAACATAACACATGGATCCAGGAAGGCCATCAATTTAAAGTACACGAGCAAGTTGAACTCAATCAAATTAATTTCAGAAAAGTCTTTCAGTTCTTTATTTATTTATTTAGAAGCCAGGCCAAGGTCAAAAATGAGTGGAGAAGGGAGTCGGTGGCGTATCAATCAGTGGTGCGAGATTGCAAACAGGTGACATCGAACCCCAAAATTCTATTCTTAGTGACATTTGTTGATTTCTCAAGCGGCTCTAATGCTTTTAGTTAGACAATTAAAGTTCAGGGTTTATTAATTTTCTTTCGACCTCAAATTTATTAAATTACTCCGCTCCCAACTTGCAAGATCCTTGTCGAAGTTGAGTAAGCACGCTCTCATCTTTCCCCCCTAAAACTTTCTTTATTTTCCAGTACACTTGAATGCGTCCCCGTCGACTACTTCTATAATATTTTGTTTTGATCAAGTGCGTCGAGTTTTACCATCTCAACGCAAGTCATTTCCGTCTTTTTTTTCTTTCACTCCATACATCTCCCTTTTTCTCCACTTTTAGCTTCCTCCTGGCTATTTGTGCACACTTGCGTGATGGTGGCATAAGCTCGTGGATGAAGTCTGAGAATATTTTCATTGTACACATATTTTTCTCCATTCTTCTTCTCCCTCGCTCTGTCGATTTGATTCCAAGTGCTGTTAAAGCTAGTACAAAAAATATTGTAAAAATGTTTTCCTACTTTTTCACTGCCTTCTTTCCTACCCACCCAGCTATTATTGTTTTTTTTTATTCTTACCTCTGTGCGTCTACCTTCACGTTATTATATCGCACTTAAAAAAGTGTACTCTCGAAGCTTTATTGCTATAAGCTCATCTGTTCCTTTTTGGTATGTTTTTACCTCAACATTGGTAACGGTAGCTTGCCAGGTTTTTTTTGGTGTTCTGTGCTCTGGCTAAAATTGTTGA
This sequence comes from Troglopedetes dispersus, assembly GCA_027744215.1. Lineage (NCBI taxonomy): Eukaryota > Metazoa > Arthropoda > Collembola > Entomobryomorpha > Paronellidae > Troglopedetes > Troglopedetes dispersus. The sequence continues at coordinate 8,229 of JAHZNF010002842.1, forward strand.
ACTGGCACGAGACCACCAGCACCTCATCATGAAACACAATATCCGCAACAATTGCGTATAAAAAAGTTTCCATCTTTTTCTTTCTTTATCCTGGCTTTTTTCCGCCTCGGTCTTTCAATATACGTGCAAGCATTATCATAGACATATTTCTTGTTGGAAAATTACTTGAGTAGCCTGGTATATGTGAGGAGGAGGAAGGTCGAAATACAATAAAACAACTCTATTTGACAGTGAATGGGCTCGTGTAAGAGAGCCAAGAATGAGGGGAAAAAAAGTAAAAGTAATATCGTCGTCAACAGAACAGGAGATCCGTGAATGACCTCTCCTTTCCTCGTGCACAAAAAAACCCCACATAGTATAAACCCGCCTGTATATTAATAATGGTGCAAAAATATCTCCAGTTATAAGATGTACATTTTTATAACTGTACACAATACACATCACCACCTTCGTCAACATAGAAGTAAAAAAGGAGCTGGAGAGCGAGCAAAGAACAAATTCTATTGCGTAACGAGAAAAAAAGAACGTTTTTTTTTTATTTTCATTCTCTTCTTCCAACTTTTTCTTCGACATACAATATTTTCTCGTTTTTTTTTTGGTTCTTTCGTCTGTTAAAAAATACAGGAGCAGGTGAGCCAGAAAGGAAGAAACGAGAGGGCTTGGCTTATATGTAGTTTTTGGATACCTTACAGCAACAAAGACATATAATGTCTATTTTTTATCCATCCTGTGAATACAGCGTGTGTGTGCGTGTGTGTGTGTGCAGAGAAGAGAAAAAGGTTTTGAGAGTGAGGAGTTCTTGTACATATGACATGTCATATCATTTTTTCATATAATACGGTCTGCTAAAGGGAAAAATCACTTTCCTTTTTCCCATTGTTGTGCGTTTCTTCTCCTTTTCATTTATTTCGGATTCCGAAAACACTCTCCTGTTTTCCTGGTTTCCCTCTCGCTCTCTGTTTCACCGCACAGCACTACCTGGTACGATGGACGACCGATTGCGGCTGAGCTGACAATATGCTGCTATCCATACCTACATATATGCTCATATTACATGCATTCGTACTCTAAACTACAGTAGACTTCTTGGATGGCTGCAAAGTGAATGCTATTTTCTTGGGTAATAAAGAAAAGAATGGAGAAAGAATCATATTTCGCTGGCTCGAAAATTGTCTTCATTCAAAACACTTTCACTTGTCTAAAGTGCATGAAATCGCCCATCTATTGGAAACGTACATATGTGGACTAGGGTGTGCGTCGATACTTGTTTGGAATGGGAATAATATTATTTTTGCTACATTGGAATAGTTCTTGAGCTGAATTCTTGATGATCCATATAAATATCGATATACTGAATAAAGTGCAAACGTCATCTGTAATAAAAGGGAAAAAGCTCCGTATTTCTGATGAACCGACTCGACATTGTAAAAAGAAGTAGGAAGACATGGAACTGGTCGAGTTACAAAAGAAGATCATCTGCTGATGTTACATAAAGAATTAAGTGTTAATTTCCATGGACAACTTTCAACAAGAGTTGCGAATTAAATAATTTATAGTAACATTAATTGAATGTGTTCAGCCAAAACGCAACGTTTTACTGGTCTGCCACAATGAAAGTACGAATATTTCAGGTTGAGTGATTATTATTGCTTATTGAAGTTCACCTTCACAGCTTAGTCCTGTCATCAGGAAAAATTTGTGAAAAAATTCGCTTTACATGAGTCAATAAAAATGTTTAGTTGTCGATGCAGAAACAAACTAGGTTTAATAGTACTATTTTCAAGTATTCTTTGGGCTACTCCAATATTCTTTGTCCAAGTTGTAAACTGTCGGGAAGCGTCCAAAGAGTTTGACAACGTTCCCAATGATACATTGAAAGGAATATCAGGAGAAGCGACCGATTTGTGGGCCTTTAAGTATTACATAACTCTTGTCGAGAAGATGCGGAACGACTCTGAGCAATCCGAAAT
>JAHZNF010002845.1:0-19966 GCA_027744215.1 Troglopedetes dispersus
GGATTTTTTGTGGATATGGAAATCTTGTTTTTTTTGCCCACAATAAAAAATAATAAAAAGATATGAAACTAATATGCATTATGAAAGAGAACACGATAGTATTTATAATACATGTAGTAGAGTGCTTGGTCCACCAGAAAAAGGTCATTTCACAGATCAATAAAAAAAATGTGTAACCTGGTGGTGGAGGATGGATATATATTATATGTAGCGATGATGAGGACATCGTCAGAAAAAAACGAGTCCAAAAGTGCCCACCCAAAAGTTGTGGAGCATCCAATCCACGCACTATACTACTACACTTCAAAACAAAGTCTGTTGCATTGTATGACATTGGCATTACTTTTTGCTAACATCATTAATCAGCATCATGATCACCTCCAACCGGATGGATCGTGAATGTGTGTTGATGGGAGTAGTGCCGACAAATGAATACCATGTGGCTGAGCAATTAATAGTGGAATCTCTAAAAAAACCACCTATAGGTACACATGGACGGCGTCGTCGTCGGCTGCTTATGATAAGCTAAAAAATTTTTGGGGAATGCAACACAGATTCCATTTTATTCCAGCAGAGCTTATTGCCTTCTTTAGCTTACTCCATATATTTTTTTTGTTTTCACTTCTCCAAAAATACACGTGTAAACTTATTTTAAGTAGGGAACAAAAAAAGTGAAGGAGGAGGAGGACAAGACCATGTTCAAGTTGGCTTCAACATCATCATCATCATAGCTGAGTGTGTGTGTGCACAATGTGATGGCGATCATCATGCTGATTCCAGAGATGATGATGATGATGATGATGATGATGGTGATCATGCAAAGAGCGAAGGAGAAATTCCATGTGCCACTCACTCCACTTACTCAGAGTGGATGCATGCATACTTACTTGCACGACAAGGCTTGCTAGCTGGGCCATATCTTGGCCATATCTTTATTGTATATGTGTGTTTTTTACGAGAAAGTCAAAAAATATAGAGCTACTTTCTTTCCTCACTTTGCTTCCAGTCAGTCACTTTTTTGGACCTGGATTGTATCCATGCTTTTTTTGTGTTATTCTCTGGAAGCTCCAGCAGCAGCAGCAGTTGGATGGGATTATCAAACCTAAAAGATACCGGTGCACATTTTGTTCCACAACTTTTTCTGGTGAATAAGCAGTTTCTTTGTTCTTTTTTAGAGGAAGACTTGTTCAGATCAAAAAGGATTTTTTGTATTTGTTAGACTTTCTTTTCCTGGATAACTAACTATGATACATAGCTGTTCCAGCAAAAGTTTTCAAGTGTGAGCACAGCACTCAAACTTTTTTTGTTGTTGTTGGAGGGGGATGGTGTTTTGTTGCCACATTGCGCCCGTCTGACTGGTGACGACGACGCAAAAATGTGGGTGAGTTTTGGAGTGTAATTCACTTTTTCTTTGCGTATTTTCTCCTCTTCTCTTATCTTGTAACATCCTCTAATTATATTACGTAGTACTTACCTACTTATATAGGTATAAGCATACTCACGTCTTGCAAAAAATATGTATAATCATCTCTGCTGCGTAAACGAAGAGTAACTTCGTTAACCAAATATGATAATAGGTGTTTTGTTCAACACTCTTCTAGCAAACTTTTTTTATTATAATAAAAAGGTTCAGAAGGGTTCACACGATTGGAGAGTGGCACACATTCAGAGACATTCAAAAACTCTGAAAAAAGTGCGCACTTTGCCTTGAAAACGCGTTTGGTTATTATGGCACTTTGACTTTTGAAAAAAAAGTGATCTCCCTTTTCCATTCATATTCTTTCCTTTTATTATTCTTCATTATTGTAGAAACGTGTGAGAAAAAGGAAAAAAATGGTGCCATTATCGTTCCGACTATGGTAATGATCGTAGTTATTGTTATTGTGGCTATGCTGCCGCTTCCAAACCAAATCCACTCATTTACTCCCTTATCACATTTTCACTCCACCGGTCTCTCTCAGATTGCATAGGATTCAAAGTTTTTTATTGCCTTCTCACTTCTCTCTGAGCAAACAATTTGGAAGGATCAGGTTGCCCCAAAACTGGCTTCAGGTTATATGTATAAAAGAGCTACATGCCGGAATATAAATATAATATAGTTAAATATATGAGTCCATTTAAGCATCAGAAAATGAGCACATATGGATTGCGCCTTTTTGTCTGGCTGTCTATTGGTTTCTTTTTTTTCATTCATAACGAAATAGTAAAGGGCCATAATTTGGAGGAAAGAAGATGATGTCACACCTTGAAAACGCGTTTGGTTATTATGGCACTTTGACTTTTGAAAAAAAAGTGATCTCCCTTTTCCATTCATATTCTTTCCTTTTATTATTCTTCATTATTGTATAAACGTGTGAGAAAAAGAAAAAAAATGGTGCCATTATCGTTCCGACTATGGTAATGATCGCAGTTGTTAGCATTGTTATTGTGGCTATGCTGCCGCTTCCAAACCAAATCCAGTCATTTACTCCCTTATCACATTTTCACTCCACCGGTCTCTCTCAGATTGCATAGGGTTCAAAGTTTTTTATTGCCTTCTCACTTCTCTCTGAGCAAACAATTTGGAAGGATCAGGTTGCCCCAAAACTGGCTTCAGGTTATATAAAAGAGCTACATGCCGGAATATAAATATATGAGTCCATTTAAGCATCAGAAAATGAGCACATAAGGATTGCGCCTTTTTGTCTGGCTGTCTATTGGTTTCTTTTTTTTCATTCATAACGAAATAGTAAAGGGCCATAATTTGGAGGAAAGAAGATGATGTCACCTAATATGTCTAGCATTGGGTGAAAAAATCTCCATATTTGGACTTTATTTAGGCGGTCTTCTCGACATTCATGAATCATGATAAACCTGTATTATGGAAGGGAGTGTGGGTGCCTCACATATTTTTTTAATTTGAGAGTGGAAGTTTGCGTAAAAAATATTTTTGCTCATTACCGCACCGAATACTGTACAGTTTTCAAAGTGTGGTCATTATATACTCGTTTATAGTTACATAGAAGTATTTCGGATGCTCCGTAAGATATCTTTTATCTCTTTTCCCAAAAATAAAAAAAAATTCACCATTTTTTGTCATTTTACGTCATTTAGTAAAGTCAACAAAGTCATTACATTATTTCATGAAATTCATGAGTCCATCGGAAAAAAAGGTGTTCACGGTTCCACTACCGCCTATTAGAATTCTACACAACAGGACCAGTGTGAGTGCACAGTTCATTGTCTTAAGCGCATGCATGGAGGAGTGGATATACCTACTCCCTGCAAGTATTTTTTATGAGATCAGCCTTCTGCATAAAAAATGTCTCCTGATATTCAACTTAGTACAAAGTAGATTCATGTGTGTGTGGTCCGTTTTGGTCAGTGGGCAAATGAGTAATTTATTAAGCATCATTAAATCTCATGATGATGATGCAGAGTATATGCTCTTCTCTTCTTTTATAATCACCTCCACCCAAAAGAAAAAACCGCCTCTTCTTCTTTGCTTCAAGTATTGTACTTGGAGAACATAACATGTCGTTTTCCAGGATATTCACTGGACAATAATTTTGTGGAAAAAAGTAAGTCTCCATTTCTTGAGAGGAGCCAGAAACTCAGGAGGGTAAAAATGAGGTGGACACGGACCAGTGCTTTTGTTGTTGTTGTTGTTATTGTCAATGTGCCCTTCCAATTCACAACAAAAAATACTGCACACAAGAAATGATATCAATTTTTGTGAGCATAGAAGTGTGTGCGCTGTTGTTGTTTGTTTGTTGTTCCACACAGGATAACAAGAGAGCCAAAAAAGTCTTGATATAATACAGCTAATGGACCATTATCATTGTTCTCCATGGACCTGTTTTCTGTCTCTTTGCTGCTTTTGGTCAATCTCATTAGTACACTCACTCGGTTGTGGTCACTATTTTTTAACGCAGGACACACACTGACGTTCTTTTTTTTATTTGGGTCAATAATAATAACAATATCACACCATAAACACTGAAACAAGCTAGTATGTGTGTATCTCCCGTGTGATCTTGTCTTGTGTTTAGCACTAAGGCATCAGAGTATTGGACAATCTTCCCAGAGCAGCAAGCAAGCTCTCTCCAGTTAATAAACCAATAGCGTGTTTGTTTTTTTTGTGGATGGTCCATTCATTTTTAGTTTATTGAGAGACCATGTCTTGAGTTTTTTTTTTGTTGTCGTCACTTCCTGCGAGCTAGCCCCTTATTTTTTTCTCCACTCCACGACCTACTACGTACATGTTCCAGCACATTTATTTATTACTTTTGGTGCCATAAATGTATATTGACAGGTGTGAGCGAGCGCAGTCTTCGTTCCGGGTTTTTTCTGTTTTATTTTTCGCTGATTCTTTTCTGGAAAAATCATTAGTAAAGGTAGTATAAAAAATTGTTCCAAGTTGTGTGAAGAGAGGGAGTCCAGGGGAAGCTGTAAAACTGTCATCATCCCTTTTTCCATTACATTCTTCGCAGCGACTTAAGATAGTGAGTTAATAGAGCTCGGAGGAGTGGGAAACACAGCAATTTCTAGGAAATAACTTTATTACCTTCATTATTACCATCAGTCTCTGGAGACAAAGAGGGCGAAAGGAAAAAGAAAGAGCTTTCCTTCGTTTTCTTGAGGGTTTGAGCTGAGAAATGCTCACGTGATTAATGGCTTTGTTTCCCACATTTTTTTCATTCTTCCCAGACACATACACGACGCACGCCCGAGAAAAGAAAGTTTTCCATTACGTGTGTGCACATGCATTGCTTAAGTCATCCTCTCTTCAGAAAAAAGATCTGACAAGAGCAAACCGAATTCCAGTGAAAAACAAAAAATCTGAGTTGCGCAATCCAAATAAATGGAAGCGTGAAAAATAGCAAACAATGTGTATTTTAGTGTGAAAACAATTGTTGAGGTAAGACAGATTTCTCTGGAGCAACAATTTCCCTCTTCATCATTAAATGATTGAAAGAGTGGAGGCTCATGGGGGCAGGCGAGCTAGTCGGGCGTATGGACGCTACGCCACTGTGGAGATTGGTAGCTACAACCGTGACAATAGCGTATCCGCTGCGGAGACGAACAATCAGCATCAGCTAGGTTATCACCACCACAGTACAAGAAATAGTAGTCATCCTTGTCCTGTCAGTCTTGGTTTTGATACTTCTCTCGTCCCCTGGCCGGAGATCAAATACTCTTGCGTCCGCGTGCTCGAGCTTTATTGTAAAGTGTTTGATCAGCAAGAGCTTTACGAACTTATTATTCGGTACACAAACAACTACAACAAAATTATTGTGTGCTCCACTTATCATCGCTCCACAAAAAGGATTTCTAACCTTTATCCGCTCAAAAAAGTATAAATACAATTTTTGATAAGCTCATTACTATTAATTTTTAAAAATTATTTTCAGAAAAACGTGTAAAAACTGCAAGTGTCCCAGAGACGCCCATGACTTGTTCCACGACGAGTGGATCACGGTTCGCCAAAGTTTAGGGTTGAATTACGCAACGGATCCAGTTCAAAGATTGACATTTCCACGCCCGTATCCCATCACTCCAAAGGGGTTCAAGTGGGCACCTCCAAATCTCACTCCCGAGCAGGTACACACACACATGCAAATCTTTTTGTAGTCAGCTTTTATTTTTTATCCTTTTTCATGAATCAAAGTTGTGTAACTGTAAATCCTGTTTTTTTTGTGTCTAAAAATAATTTTTTCAAGGTTGAAGTATTCTACAAAGACTTTCATCCCGACAAAGTTCCACGGACTGGTGCCGCAGGAGAGCAATATCGGGACCGGCAATTGTCACAACAAATTCCCAAGCAGGTTATAATAGTAAAAAAAAGAGGCTCTTTTTTTGGGGGTTCCAGTGATGAATGGCTCAATTTTGGATGCCGTTCACGTCCAAAACAAAGACAAATGTTAGTTTCCCCCGCTTTTTGTGTGTAGGACTTGGCTTTAGCCTACTGCAAGCACGTCTCATCCGAGGATCATTCCACTTACGAAGGCTTTGTCGAAACTCGCAATGAGGTTGCCCTTGATGTCGGCTATGTCTCTAATGTAGTCATTCCAGGCAGTGTAGGTTCACTCTCTATTTTTAGCCACGTATAATCCAACTTCAAAATGTTTATCAATCTTTTTTTCTTTGAAAATAGAGTCCATTAATAATTGTCTTTCTCTTTTACATAAAATGCTCTCTTGTTTTTTAGGTATGCCCAACATGTGGAGACACAATTCCAGTGGGTCATCTCGCAGTATTCGCACCGAAAGTTGATGAAAGTACCTGCTGGCATCCACACTGCTTCACATGTTCTTCTTGCCACGAGCACCTTGTGGACCTCACCTACTGTAAATACAAAGGAAGCGATCTTTACTGTGAGCGCCACTATGCGGAGAAGATGAAACGCAGATGCGCCGCTTGTGATGAGGTTAGCAATAATTAATCTTCTTTTCATGGTATGCAACTTACTCCAGATTTTGTTGCAAGCTTTCACTTGGCTGATTTATCACTGTGTGTAACGCCCTCTCCTTACTGGAGCATGAAATATAAAAGATTTAAAAAAAAGAAGTTTCACCGACTTTCCCAGGGTGACCACAGAGGACGTTGTGGTTGTGTTCGAAAAGCTTTTTGCACTCCACCATAAAATTTGTTACTAATTCTTTTTGGCTTTTTGCTGGCACGAAACTAAACGACATCTCGAAATTGTTCGGAGCAAAAATGCGTTTTCTGTCACTTCTTCATGTTTGTTTAACTTGTGCTGAATGTTCCGTGTTTCTCTTCTCTGTTTTGCAAGATTCCATTTGGTCTCGCCGCCCATGTCCGTCTCCGAATAAATTTTACTTGACTAAAAAACACAAACTGAGTAGCGAAACATGAACCACTATGAAGATTGTAGACCAGTCTTCTTCTTCTGAGCAGCCATATGGATCGTCTCTGTTTCTTGCTTATGGTCTGCTGCTGCAGCCATTAAATTAAAAACCATAAAATATAAAGTGGGACGTGTGTGAATAAACATGCCATCAGAAGAAGTACCGTCTTTTCTTCATCTGATCAGGTCACCGTCAATTTTTTTTGCCAGAGTGACGACGACGACGTCCCATCCAGCTCATTATTTTTCAACTGAACGAATGAAAATGGGCGTTTAAATTTCCTAAAGAAATTGGAAAATGATGAGAAATAACTTTGATAAAACATATTTTTGTGTACAAGTGTGCCGATGAACCATGTTGCCTCCATAAATTCCACTCCATTCGCAAAAATACATTTACATAACTGCTATACTACTAGTGGCCACTTCAATACTCATAAAATATAAAAAAAATTATGTAGAAAGGAAAAGTGATGATAACTTTTGCGAAAGAAACATATTTCGTCTGAGAAATGGAGCATTTTTTGGAGCACCACGGGAAAAGGATACGAAGAAAAAAAACTTCTCATTTTACACGCATTATTAGATAGAATTGCCTGAAAAAATAGGATTATAATCTTGTTGCGCTCCGCTTTCTACTACTAAAAATAACGTCCCCATATCTGTCTAAATTATTAGGGGCTCCGTTTCCATTTCACTTTCATGCAAACATGGCTGCATGCAATGAAGGATGATGTTTGCTGTGATGCTTGTTTTTGGGTGACGGTCGGTGCGGGGGAAACATTTTCACAACCGAAAATAATACATATGTGTACTTAGAGGAAGAGAAGGAGCTCTAATAAAAGTCGTTTTCAGGCATTACTATTATTGCTTCTCCCCAAAAGTTTCGCATTTTAAGATGCTATTATAAAAGACCGGGGAAAATGTTCCACTCTTCGTTTGGATTGAGGATTGGCGTGAAGCAGTTGAGTTGTGTTGATGTTCAAATCACTTTCATTTTTGTCTGCAGCTTTTCGGATTCATTTATACGTGCTTTCCCGAGGAAGTGCTGAGAGCCGCCCACATTTTCTGGGAAAATTCATCATTCAGATTACACATAATGGTCTTAATGGAATGCATATGGTGGTGCATCCTCTCTGATATTTTTATAGGATGCATGCATGTCATGCATGCAACTATCTAGTTCACAGATAAAACAATTTTTTTTCTTTTGGTCAGTTAAAATAAGTCAATGGAAGCATGTTTTTTGGCACAAGTTGTAAATGGTCGTTAATATATATCTGGGATGTTTCAAGTAATAATTCGGAATGCAATTTAAAGCTAATTAATACTGTTCCAATTTATTACCACGTAATTGGAGTTGGACTAGATAGAACAAGAGCTATTTCTCAAGAATGAGTCACCATACTACCATCATCATGGATGAGTATTATTTAAATGGAGGTAATTTACTATTAACGAAAAAATAAACATGGTATTCTCTGTGTTCGAAGCAGCTTTAGGTTGGGTCCTTCGGATTTTTAATTCTTATGGTTGTGTCAACTAGGATGATACAGTGGAGATTGTTGAATATTTTTGGTTCGTGTGACAGAAATAAATCTCGAGCTTAATGTTGCTGAATAATAAATGGATATTTTCTTGTCTCAACGAAGGTGGTATATACTTGGTACATACTTTTTAAAAAAAAGTGTGCAGTCGGGCGCTACTTACTTAGATAACCAGATTCTTCACATATGTACAAGTTTCTACTAATCTTAAATATCCACTAAATAGAAAATAAACTCAGTTTCTTATGTTTTTTGGCACAAAATTTTTTTTGTCGTTTATAGTTGGTTGTATTTAGTCGGTTTACCCCCATTAATAATAAATTGGTCTTTGAATTATGGTGATGGTAAATTGCTCCATGATAAAAACTGAAAACGGCCTCATTCATTTAAAAAAAATTCAAAGTTTTAAAAAAGGAAGCCAACAACAAGGCTTGGCCGAGTTGTTGTGTGGCTTACTTAAATGAAAATTCTTGAATCTAGTCACGTTCAAGAGGAGAGCTTCTGCTTCGTAAATTTTCCTTTCTGCCTGTTACACACGCGACTGGTTAGAAGAAGAAAAAACAGTTTAATTGTTTAACTCCATCATCAGCATCTTAATTAAGCGCGTGCTCTTGTTTACATTTTTAGAAAAATATAAATGTTTATCTTTTCCATTTTAATTCTGTTGAGAAAACCAAAGAAGAAACAAAAAGCGGGTCACATGACAAGAAAAATAAAGAAAAAAGGCAGAAGTAATTAGGAAAGAAAATTTTGTTGCTCTGCTCATTTGTAATCTTCATTCGGATTTAATTCCTGTGTTTTGTGTGAAAAGGAAAAAAAAAACAGGAAAAGCACTTCAAAGCGATCCATTCATCTTTCATCGTCGAAGAATATTGAAAACACCACAAACTATTCCCACCTCCTCTTCCAATTCTCACTACTTAGCTATCTATTATTGTTACAAGAACAACAAAATCAAGTTCCATTCTTCACTCATTTCTTAGAAATTCATCGCGTTATTCCTTGCGAAAAATGCAGAGCCCGTGAGAGGTAAAGAAATGATTACAATTATTCTTACAAAACGTTCATTTGGAACGAAAATGCTGTGACTTTGTTTCATTTTTTTAACACGTTGCTGTCAGTTTCGTTTTTCTTGTTGGCAATTGGCTCACTCTGGAGCAGTTTCACACACGCAAACACATGTTGTCTCACCCAAAAATGCTGTGTTCGAGTGGAGCGCTATGTTATGTTCTGCTGGTGCGAGGTGTTATCATTTTTTTTGTCTATCTGTAGCACTGTCATTGCCGTTTGATAAACGTTTTGTCACGTCTTCCAAAAAAATATTAGCGCATTCCAAACCGCATTTTCTTTTCCAACTACACCGAATTTCAGTTTGGGTGATGGAGGGAATAATAATGGATTGGAGGGAGCGTCATGTATAAGTCGTCAAGTTTATGTCTTTGTGACGATGATATAGAGTCGCTTCTCTTCTGATAGGAGGATGTGTTTTACTGATGACGGTTCCGGAAATAGATTTTTTTTCTTTAACTTTGCTTGTAAAACTTTAGGCAGAGTTCGAAAAAAAGCATCAACACCACCAACCAGCAGCAGCCTCCGCACGCGACAACTCTCCGTCTTCACATAAGTTGTGTGCACACGGCACACCAATCTTTTTTCCCCCTTTTGCCTGCTGCTGCTCCCCCAATAACCAACCCAGTGTAAATATAGCTTTATTGAGTTCAACTCCTCGAGAGAACAAACACTGAACTCGCGGGGAAAATGTTGAGAAAAGATAGTCGGTCGTACCCACCACCATGAAATCTGACAGGAAAAATCAAAACCGTTTTTTTGGCTCTTGAGATGTTGTCGGTATGTCTTTTTTTTGCACTTTGAGTGCTCAAAATATGGAGGGGAGCGTATGCATGATGAGTGCTGCTTGTTCATGTTCATGTATGAATTCACTCCTGAGATTGCACATTTTTTGTAACATGATGGCTTATCATAGTAATGCATTTAAGGACTGGTCATTATTACAAGTTATTAAATTATTAGTCTAGATTTACTACACAAATTTAATGTAGATCTACTAAAGAAAATTTTTTTGCACTTTGAGTGCTCAAAATATGGAGGGGAGCGTATGCATGATGTGTGCTGCTTGTTCATGTTCATGTATGAATTCTCTCCTGAGATTACACATTTTTTGTAGCATGATGGCTTATCATAGTAATGCATTTAAGGACTGGTCATTATTACAAGTTATTAAATTATTGGTCTAGATTTACTACACAAATTTAATGTAGATCTACTAAAGAAAGAGAGAGCTAAAAGTTCTAAAAAGCACCTCTCTCGCCGCACCCTTTTGGCTGTACAATTCCGTCAATTAAATTGTCAAGACCGTTCCTAGTTCCGCACCGTCAAGTCGGTGGTGTAGATCTGGCGACACTGAAAAATGCCTCCTTTTCATTCCAAAGGAGTTCTGCTTCCTTGCTCTCATGTCGAGATTGATCACACTTTGAATTATGGCAAAAAGCATAGCATGGCTACTCCAACAAAATACACGCGCGAAGTGGAGCTGAGCTGTTGTGAATGTATGTTTTTCTGGGTTATCTTCTGAAAGCAGTGGTAGCATAAATATTTGAAGCAAATTAAACGGTAACTTCAGCCATCCGGACTGTTTAATTGCTCAAATTAATGTGGATTTAGAGCCTTTAAGGTTAATTGCTACCGCATGTGCGTCTCTAATTTTTTCTTGGGGAATTGTTTGTCACATGAAACCCATTCTTGTTGGCCTTGATCCCGGTGAATGGGAACCGGAAAGGGAAAACTTGCGCCGAAAGAAATAAAAAAAAGAAAGGATGGGAGAAATTCTTTGGACCAATTTAAATTCTCTTTCCCGCATTTTTTTCACTCGAAATTATTACTCCTCGGATGACAGTGACGATACACTTATTGCTGTAATTACGCGAATTGTACATTTGGTTTTCGCACTAGCGCCACCACCACCACCACGGTTACTGGAGCGGGACAATTCATGTTGACAAAGGTTAAAATCATCAAAACTGTCACACTTATTATTATTCCGCTTGATGCATGAGTTCTTATATTGTAATAATGGAAGCAAGAGGAAGTTGAAGCAGAAAATATTTAGGTCGAACATATCATCTCTCTTTTTTATCCATTTTGTTTTTACTAAAGGTTTGAAAAAACAAAGGATTTCTTTCATGGTAAAAGTGTGAAGCTGATGGTGTCTTAATTGTCATCATTTCCTGTGCATCCTAGACCTCTCCCTTTTGTGTTGCTCCACACCACTCGTTCCATTGTTTTTCTTGGATTGGTGTTAGTCAAAGACAAGTTGAGAAAACGTTTTGTGTGTGTTAATATTAAAATGGAGCTGTCAGTCAACGAGTCTTCTTCACCGTGAGTCTGTTCCCATTTTTTTCACAAGAGTGAGTGGAACAAAATATGGAGAGGGAAATGATGACCTTGACTTTTATTGGAAATGTGGATTTGTGGCACAAAAACCTGGTTCCCATCTAGAATCCTCTATGATGATGATGATAATGACGACCATATTTTTTCTTAGATTTCTTGCCTTTCCGCCCCACAACAAGATATGCAAAGACGTGTGTAACCGTCGGAAGCAATCAAATGGATGAATGCTTGTTAGTTTGTTACACGTAACTTACGAGGTTCACATGAAACATGAAAATGGATGCAAAAAAAGAGAGTGAAACAAAGAACGGATTTAAAAAAAGCAAAATGAAAATAATCAAAAAGAAATTTCTTTTCGGAATGAATAATAAGGCACGCGTTTTTTTTTCTTGCTGCAGCCTCCTTCCTTTGAGGATGTGCGATGAACACATTTTGTAGACACTTAGTTACTTAGTTGGTTAGTTTTTGCTAGAGAAAAACAATAAAACGCTTGTGTGCTCATCTCATCTGTTTTTTTCTGAGAAAGAAATCTTAAAAGCTGTGCGACCGACCAACCGAGCGACCTCGAATCCCCTTTTAGATATTCCATGTCAGTTAACTCGAAAACATATCAAGTGAGCAGCACATGAATGAAAATAATCAAAAAGAAATTTCTTTTCGGAATGAATAATAAGGCACGCGTTTTTTTTCTTGCTGCAGCCTCCTTCCTTTGACGATGTGCGATGAACACATTTTGTAGACACTTAGTTACTTAGTTGGTTAGTTTTTTGCTAGAGAAAAACAATAAAACGCTTGTGTGCTCATCTCATCTGTTTTTTTTCTGAGAAAGAAATCTTAAAAGCTGTGCGACCGACCAACCGAGCGACCTCGAATCCCCTTTTAGATATTCCATGTCAGTTAACTCGAAAACATATCAAGTGAGCAGCACATGCAGACAATATTTTCCCCAAACTGTCCATCTTTCTTGCATTGGGCGCACAAAAAAATCAGAAAATAAAAAAAACAAACTAATTTTTTTTTACAAAAAATATATTTTGTTGCTTGAAAAAAAAGAGAACAAACTCATTTTGAAAAGAACAAGCTTAATCTTGAAGATTACACATGTGCACATTGCACATTACTATTGGTTGTAGTGTTTGACTTGCGTCAAACTCTTGAACTTATTTCGTTTTTTTTGGAAATGGCTTCACTGCGGTTTTATATGTCTTTGACATTTTACCGGAAACAAAAGAAACGTATATATAACATAACCCATGAAAATGAGCAGCCAACTTGGATTGAAGCAAGTGCGTACGTAAATAATACTTAGGTTGACTTTGACTTTTTGTTGCAAAAACTTTCCCTTCCATTGCGTCGCATATTCGATTGACATTGCATTGTCCTTATTTTTCGCTTGCTACATAATATTATTATCATGTTCCCCATTGTCCCTTTCTATGCAGCTTACTGGATTTATCAAAATAAATTCACAAGAAAATTACGATACGATTCATGACAATCTTGCTCTGCGGCTCGGCTCATCTTGACATATGTATTGGATAGTGAAAACTTGTACCCTTTTTAACGCTTCATTTCCGTGTGCGATATGGATGATGGCACAAAGTCCGAATTTTGGTGTTCACATTATCGATCATATCACCCAAAATTGCTAATAGAAAATATGTGTTTTCCCCTTTCCTTTTAACATTTGGAATTTTTGGTGCAGTGGTCCAAAAGTCAGTGGCTGCAAGTAGTATTATTATGATTAGTGATGCACAGTTTGGGTGAAGAAAAGCATGCGAAAAAATGAGCTAACAAGACTATCATTTCTGTTTTTGGCAAGCATTATTGTTTTGATGATTGTACAGTAGGCCAGCTTGTAAATACTATTTTGCAGGAGCAGCAAATGGAAAGGAACCGAATAACGGACAGTTTTATCGGTCCGTCTATTATGTACACAGCAATATTTCTCCGTTTGAGTTGGGTAGGTTAAATGACCACTTTGCATGTTCATGATACATGATACCATTGTCCTTTGTAAACAAAAGGAGAGCGCCCGGCAAAGAAAAATTGACAAGGCTAATTAGCCTTTTAGGGTGGAGAACGGAGAAAAATATCTTCATTACGTGCTGACATTGCTTGCTGCTGCTAAGCTCAGCAAATCTCTCCTGTGACCAGAGAGAGAGAGAGAGATACTCGTAAGATATTTGGTTTCACAAAACATTCCTCTCATGTCCATCAACGAAAAGAGGAATTCAAGTGATTTTCTTTTTTCTAAAAAGGAAAGTATAATGCATGTCTGCCTGCTGCTCCACGTAAATAAAATACCGTGAAGAGGTTCATTTTCTTTCTCGATCATGCTTCTCATTGGATTCTCCTTGGTTTTCCTAATTAGTCGGCTATTGTCATTTGGGCTGGGCAAGCATGCGATCAACATTTGTGTTTACAAAACAGAAAAACAACAAGCATTGATGTTTCGTGGAAAAGATGTACATTATTTATATCCTATATTTAGTTGCTACGTATCGTTTTCACTTCAACTTATCAACTATTTTTTTTCTCTTGGTTATAGGATCAATTTGTTTGGCTATCACATCCTCAAGTGATTTGCCAGAAAACAGGCAGGAATTTATTTTTTGCCAAGCGAGAGAGCGAAAAAAAAACAGAACAAAAAATGTAGTCGAGAAAAAAATGGAGTAAAGTAAGAGTGATTGAGAAACTGTTGATGATGATGGTACAGTTAGAAAGGAGAAGGAACAAGTGACATCTGATCTCTCGTTTCCCCATCAATTTTTGCCCATTCGTTGAATTTCAGTCTGCCACGCAGAAAAAAACGAAAACTGTCATGTAACAAATCAGAAGCCATAATGTCTGGCAAAAAAAAGATTGATGGATTCAATCGGACAATTCCCTTTTTTTTAGAGGAAAGAATTTCGGAAAAAATATTTTTCTAAAAGGTTGAAAAAATGTCGGTGCTCCTTTTGTAGCCTATTTTCTCTAGATTTATGTAAATTGTGGATTAATTTTGAAGCCATTACTTAAATCACCGGGAGTGTAGCTGTTTTTTAAATGGAATTTTACCAGAAATTGGCAAATGCATTTTTGGACAGGGAAAGTTGAACCCTGAAAGGAAGCCCACACATTTTTTTAAAATGTAAAACAAGCACGATAAGTAGATACTGATGTGAATGATCGGATAGCGATTCTGGTTATCGACCAATCAACTCCCGAAAAAAAATATCTAAAATAATCCGTGAGACACTCCCATGTATGTTGATTTTGGACTTGACTTGATTTGACTTTTTGGGCACATATATATAATTTTTTTTCCTCAGTCTCCTCTTTTTCGGAACATTTTAGTTTGATGAGGTTAATGCTTCATAGAAGTTTTCTCCGCCACAAATTTTATATGTCAATTGAGCACGGGATGAAGCATGAGCATTTTTTTAATGTTGTGTTTATTTGCAAAAAATTTATTTGTCGATGGGAATTCCGCACAGGATTGGATTAATCTCCTCCTGCTTTATTATTTTTTTGCCACAAAATAAAATATACGAATTACGTCCTCTTCTTTCTTCTACGCCGTAATATTCTGCAGGTCAGTTATTGTTCCTCAAAAATTAGGCTTCTCTTTTCCCTTTCATTATCATTATCATCCTCATCACCGCCGGAGCGAAGCCATGTCCGTGTCAGTATTTACTTGCTTCCTGCTCCCCTTTTTTATATTCTGCCTCCTTCTCTCGTAATTACATAAAACATCCACACACCCAACTATTATCATGTAAATTAGAGAGAACTCTGCTAGATACTCTCTTGAATTTATTTGTTTTGTAGGAAAAAATTCACGAATATACATCTTCATGTCAGGATGATCTACCATAATGCTCTGAAACACTCTGTGTGAAGCCAACAAGCGAGAAAAAAAACTCGGTAGCAAGTTCACTTTTTTTTATTTTTCTTCTTCGGAACTAATCCGTGATGATGTGTACAGCACATGCTTGCTCTGGTGTATAAAAAGCATGAGATGACTTTTTTGGCTACAGTGCACACGGGAAACTCCTCGTGTTGATGTTACGAGAAAGAAAGAGAGAGAGAGCAGTGTTCGTTTGTTCCGCTTTTTCTTGCCATAAAAAACCGACTCGGATAAAGCTTCAGCACACCAAACCGTTTTTTTTTTCGAAGAGAAGAAGGAAGCAATTGTGAGCACGGGAAAGATTGTGGACACACACATGCCATGTCATGTCATGCCATGCTGGTATAGTTTTTTTTCGTCTCATATGCACCACTCCCGTAGTATTATGCACCGTCGTTAGTCAGTCAGTCAGTTCATGGTTCTAACTTGTCCCAAAAAAATCGGGTGTTTCAAACTCATTTCGTGTTTGGTCTCGACCAAAGTCACACAAAAAGCGAAGAGCATATATGTTCGTGTTTGTAGGTAGCTCATGCAAATTTCGTGCAGAAAAAGAGTCATTATTATTAGAGTTTGATCTCCTTTCTTGGTTTCCGGCTCGAGAAAATTATTCTAATTATTCCGGAAGTGGATGGTGAAACAATTTTTGGGGAAAAAAGGAACTGACCTTTGACTTGTATATTTTTTTGCAAAAAAAGTGTGCAGTGTGGTGTGTGGGAGCACATATATTCCTTGCTGATAACATTCTCTGGATAAAAAAGTGATCTATTTTTTGCTACATATTACGATTCACAATGGGTGACGTTGAGGTTCAAATGCAAGTGACGACGACAGAGAAAAAGGTGAAAAAAGTCAAAAAGACCTCGAGCAAGTCGACAAAGTCGACCAAGGAGGGTTCCATTGAAGTGGAGGAGCAGCAGCAAA
This sequence comes from Troglopedetes dispersus, assembly GCA_027744215.1. Classification (NCBI taxonomy): domain Eukaryota; kingdom Metazoa; phylum Arthropoda; class Collembola; order Entomobryomorpha; family Paronellidae; genus Troglopedetes; species Troglopedetes dispersus. The sequence goes on from JAHZNF010002845.1 coordinate 16,622, forward strand.
CAATCATCACGTCCTCCACCGGAGATGGGAATGTGGAGGTGGAGCAGCAGATTATCAATCAGCACCAGCAGGCAGCCCTCCCGGCTCCTGCGGAGGACCAAGAGAAGGAGAATGCTCAGCCTCCCAATGGCGAAGCGTATACTTATCTTTTTGCAATTTACTCCATAATTAATTATTTCTCACGGAGAAAAAAATAATAATTTCGTGAACACGATTCTCACTCTCCAAGTTACGAAATGTAGTGACACTTGTCAGTCACATGCTTGCGTAATTAGGCATGTATTGCATTGAATGGAAAAGGAACTGACTTGAGAGAGAATACGCAGAAAGAGGGTTATCGACCGGTTCCACCTACATTGAGTTTTTACAGGAGACGAGACAGAAAAGTTTTTTGTTCGACACAAGTTTATGTGTGGACGGAAAGAGATAAATAGACAAGGTCCCCGTACCCGTATTCTTTTCATATATTTATCAGCAAGTTAACAAACTGTATAATGCAAGGATGAGGGAGGAAGGAGGAGGCGGAAGGAAGATGACGAAAGGTTACAGACTATTGCTCTGTAGCTTGCGCCAATTTTTTGGGCGCACACGCACACGTGAATCATCAAGATAGCATGCATTAAAAAACTCGTATTATCTAGCTCAATCTTCGTCATTCCCGTGGCAAAAGTTTCTTCAGCGGGAAAAACTGTTGACAATTTTTAAAGTTGTAGTTGAAAAATATACAAAATGTTGATTATGAGCGCGTGCGCAATTTGCTGTTTGAGGAATGTAACTAATTAATTAATTATTCATTTTTTAAGTAAAACTTTGGAAATTCTTTCGTATATCCAAAGTTCAGGAGAAAATCTGAAAGTTTTTAGTTTGATAGATGAAAAAAGAAAAATATGCAAATTAGTTCACAGACACGCAAAATATGCGAAGCGAATTATGTAACTCATAATGCCTTCGTTTGATTTGATTCCGAGTTTAGTGGAAAATCATCCGTTTTGCGCTGCACGCGACAGGCACAAGTCAATTTGGTTTTCTCGTGTTATTGTCCCATACTTTTCTGGCTTTGCAAAGGTGATAATAACAAATGGGAAAATGGGCAAATTATTTAAACTAAACTGCGGGCCAAGAAGGTAGGAAAATCCTAACCGCAACAAAAAAGATCTTTCATGTTTCTCTCTCGTAAGCAAAGTGGTAATCATTCCTGATGAACTTGAAGGTTGCACGAAAAGCATGCACTACTGCGAGAAAAATTCATGTATTAATAGGGATTACGTCAGGCGCAGTGGAAAATCATCCGTTTTGCGCTGCACGCGACAGGCACAAGTCAATTTGGTTTTCTCGTGTTATTGTCCCATACTTTTCTGGCTTTGCAAAGGTGATAATAACAAATGGGAAAATGGGTAAATTATTTAAACTAAACTGCGGGCCAAGAAGGTAGGAAAATCCTAACCGCAACAAAAAAGATCTTTCATGTTTCTCTCTCGTTGTTGCAAGCAAAGTGGTAATCATTCCTGATGAACTTGAAGGTTGCACGAAAAGCATGCACTACTGCGAGAAAAATTCATGTATTAATAGGGATTACGTCAGGCGCACACTCATCCTCTTAAATACTACTGATCGATACAAAAAAATGTACCCATGTAGCAACAACTTTAAGTAACGTGCATCCAGTTGAAACGAAACACAAAATGTGTAACAAAAGCAAGTCAATAATGTCATCAAAAAAAGTAATAACTATTAAATTGCTAAAATGTTTTTCCTGTAAGTACCTAAACTTCAACTTGTGTTTCAACAACAGGAACATTTTTTTTTTCATAAAAAAGTGACTCATTTCTAACTGATCTCGTTGCGCCAACTACTCTATTAATATGTTGAACAAAGTTGCTGATTTTTATGACGCAAACAAAATGAAACAGTTATGAACAAAGAATAGCAGAACCAGAGTCGCAGAGTTGTAATTTGAGGCGAATCAGTGAAGTAACGTTATCGCTTTTGTGCTGTACTGGATTCGAAGTATTCCAGTTTCGTTCTGTCATTTAAAATTTGGGGATTGAGAATGGTGATTTTCTCCGTGAGCTCCTCCAGATAAGTATACATTTCGCCTGGGAACTAACTTTGAGGTGAGTGGAGAGAAAATTGTTGGTGTAAAAATATTTTCTTGGTCGTTTTCCAGAAAGAAGAATGTTGTCAATTTTTTTTGTGTCTCAAATGTTAGCTTAAGGTTTGGTTTTTTAAAAGAAATCACCCCCACCAATTTTTTTTTACTTCGTCTAGATTTTTTCTAACGATACTTTCATCTTCTAATAGCAAGCTAACGAAAGTGCTCCACATTACTAACACTAAAACATTCTTTCCGCTGCGCTGCTTCTGAAAAAAAAAACACGTTGGACTATTCGCGCATTTTCGAGTTGGAAATCTGAGTTTAAAAAGTAAGAGTGCAACATAACTTTTAAAAAACTGGCTCCGTATTTTCTTGAACTCACCTAAACTGCTGCAAGTGCGTGCGCAAGCCTGAAAATATGCCACATTATTTTGCCCAGAAGAAAATTCCGAGGGAAGGAATTTGAATCAGACTCAACTGAAAAACGACAAAAAAAAAGACACACTCACTCTTCTGGTTTTTTTTCTTGTTTTTCTGGTGGTGATGTGGCAAACTCGGGTTGGCGCGCGTGGGTGGGGTTATGAATCCCCAAGTGGATTCTTCTTCATTGTAAAAATGCATGTTTTTAAACAGTAATACAGTAAGTTTTATGGGTTTAAATAGGAAGGAGGGCGACAAAAATATAATTGCCTCATGCCGACTTATTCTCAGCAAAAAAAATTTTCCTAGCAATAATAATATCGCTGGTAATCTTTCTTTTTTGGTGATGTGAGCATTAATCATTACATACCTATTTTTGCTCTGGCTTGGCAAAGCACGGTACAACAAAAAATTCCGTTGAATTCGAAGATGACAGAATTACGCGAACTGTTGTTGGGAGGATTTCATAAAATGTCATGATTTTTTTCTAAAATAATCATGATAAGCCCTCTAGAATGATGATGGAATGAAAAAGACATGAGTTATTTTTTTCACATTATTGTCTCTGATGAAAAATGTCGTTTGCTTGGGCGGGGCTTGGTTTTGATCGCTTCTAACATTATTTTTTGTGTTATCATCATTATTATTACTGTGTTGTTTCCTAGAACTATGATGATGTGAATGAATGAAATTGAAATGGAAACCAATGCTTTTTTTTTGCTCCGTCCTGCTACGAGGCGGCCTTCGCCAACACTTGTGATCAATGCAACCAAATCATCGGGATTGGATCCAAAGTGAGGAAAATAATAATGAATAATGAAGCGTAATTA
>JAHZNF010002846.1:0-24572 GCA_027744215.1 Troglopedetes dispersus
TAGCAAAAAACCAGCCATGATCTACAAAAACAAATGAAAAGCATTTCTCCTTCAACTTTTTCTCAATCGCGTTGACATTAGATATAGGGTGTGTGCAGATAGATATATTATAGTATGTTTTGTAAATAATGCTTAGCAAGATTGAATGACTCGTGAAGAAAAATAAAATGATCTTTAATGTACCTTTCGGCCAACTCTGCATTTCGGGATGTTTGCTAAATAATGCGTTCCTGGCAAAATTCCTTTCATTTGCTGAGGTAATCTATAAAAAAAGTTTGCAATTGAATGCCTGATAGAAGAATTCTCTACAGCATTAAAAATAAATAAGAAACTTATTCTTGAATTTCTCGCAATGATGTTTACGTACAGGGCGAATGTTTCCCGATAAAATAACGTGGGCGCAGCGTGGGTCTTCTGGATCGTATTCTTGTCGTCTACAATAGTCGGTTTGAGCTAACGACATGGTCATCGAAGCTCTTGAGTCAGTCTGCAATAAAAACATTCATGTTAAAAATAAAGGTATTGATATTATCAGAAATGTTTGCAACCAACCACGAGCATAACTCAAACTACCTGGAGGTCTATCACTGACATCTCCAAAGGAGTTAGGTACATTAGTGGCACTCCAGTGGAGTTGTTTACTGGTCCGTCACTAACAGAGAAAACATTCGCAAAGGGAAACCCTTTGATAGGCGACCTGGTTGAGATTGTGGCAACAGAAGTCCAGTCTGTTTTCATAAAAAATATAATGGCATACTATAAGAGATTTTTGTGGTAATACCTTTAGAAATCCTATTGTTATTTTCAAGAGGTAGGAAACCAGGGGCAAAGTGAAACAATGAGCTTACTAGCATTCCGCACAATGTACCGAGCCATCTTTGCAACTTGCTCGTGAGGAGGAGGTATAATATCACCATTATCGAGACCATTAGAAATCCGCCGTCTTCCATTATCATCGTCAAGAACGATAATGACGTCATCGTCATTTCTCCTAGATTGCAATTGCCCCGATACTTGTTGACGGCTTTCTTTATTTCGAATAACATTTTTGGTATTCTGATTGACAACCTGATCATCTTCGTAATCGTACACGTAATCATCATTTCCAGAAGCTCGAGACTTGCTCGATGAACTACTTCCTCCTCGATTTTCAGGGACCAGGGGAGTATTGCCACGACCACGATTTTGAAAAGTTCCACTTTCAACTTTGGAAAACTCCTCCTCTCCGGGTTCACGCGGCACTTGTGCTTGGCTCCCTTGTCGTCTGCTACCAGTGTTCTGGCTCACTATTTGAACGTTCTCACGATGCCTACCACCTTCATGTCGAATGGGAAGATGCCAGTTTTCCTCTCTTCCTCGTGAATTCCCAATTGCAGAGGACGTTATTTCCCTGGGTAGATTGGACAAGTCGTCATCAAATGTGTCCTCGCTCCTTCGCCGAGAGAACGATTCTTGAAGCCTTCCCTCTTGGTTCTGAAATCCTGTGCGACCTCGTGTTCGAACCTGAACTTGAACTTCCCCTCTTCTAGGCGTGATTTGCACGTCCTGATCCCTCGAGTTCAAAACAACAACGTCACTCTCTCCGTGTGAAAGAGCCTGGGCGCGGGTTGCCCCTCCTCTCACGCGAAACCAATCTTGTGGCGGTGGGAATTCCTCCAGTTGGTCATCCTGCTCCCACGGTGCATCTTCATGGTACGTCACTGTCCTCACTACATTTCCATTTACGAGTGCAAACAGCAAACAAAATGCTACCACGATTCGTAGCATTTTTTCCCAAATTTTCCACAACTTCAGAAACTTTAGCACAGCAACAGCTCACACGCCGACGAAATTAAATGGATTATCTTAGCTCCTTAAAAAGTTTAAAAGCCATTGAACGAGTGGTTAACTTTCTGCTCACAAAACGAGAAAAAAAAGTATTTATACGAAAAGCAGAAGACGTCGAGCTTGAGTTCACCAATGGAATAAGTAAACAAGGTATCACTGATCTGTCATTTTATGCAACTGGTGATGTTGATGTTCACGTAACCCCGTAAAGGTTACACATCAATGACAGAGGACGAATTCAATTGATAAAACTTTATCACACATTCATTCATTAGGCTCCCCGTCGTCTTTTTGGATAGAGCCAATATAATTCTGTCTAGCTTCATCGCTCGTACAACTGAAACGAAGCCTATAAGAAATGGAATGTATGTACAATTCCAAACTAATTTTCCCAACTCGACCTTATGTTCCGTAGAACATCTACTTGGACACACACTGGGTTCGTACGTGCAGAGCTCCTCGTACTCACCTTTTAAAACTGAGAATAAGTGACACGAAGAGCAGGAGAAACGCGAAAAGACGGGAAACGGTGCTGATGTGATGATGATGATGACATGATATATGAGGAGACCGTAATTGCACGATATCAAGTCAGAGAAATACTAAGTAAAATGTTGAGGTTGAGGTCGTGTCGTTCCCAAAATAAGTTCCTAGTTCCCCATAATTCTCAATTTCTCACTTTATGCGTACACGAAGATTCCCATTATTTGAAGTGCACAACTAGAACAATATGGCACGGCACATGATCAACTATACACACAAGACAAGGACCATACATAATTTTTTTCTCGTGTGCACACGTCTTTTTTTATTTACTCCTGCTCCGTTTGAAGCAGTTCCACATTTTCAAAGAAATATGAACATTATGTATGAGGATGATGATGATCTAGATGATAATGGCACACGTTTGTCTCTCTTTCACGATCTGAAAAAAGTTGTCTTTTACGTCGCTCTCGTCGACTGTTCGTCGGCTCATCAGTAGATTTTTCCCATAAGCTTAAATAGACTAGGTTATATATATGTAATATGTTGTTGTTTTTTAAGTTTATGGACTACTACGCTTTGTTCACAATACTGTACGCTTGCATGCACACAGGCTAAAATAATGCATATCATATCACATCACATCACACAAGACAAGTTTTCTTTCCGACAACAAAGACTTTCTGAAGTATGATATAAGAAAAACATAATATTTTCTAGTTCATATAAGCACATCTTCACAGTATCGAGTTGGAGCACACACAGCAGTATACCCAACGCTCTTGATGAATGCAAAAATAGCTGTACTAAAATTTATATAAGCACTGACGACGTAGCGTAACGTAGCAAAACATAAATATATATCTTACAAGTTATATATGTATACGTTGTGTCAAGAGATGTACTTATCCACATGTATCTCTACGCAAGTGAAATTGGCAAATAAGTTCCGTCCGACCGACCCAGTATGATTACATGAAATGATATGGTACGCGCATGTGTTTGCCAGAGGAAATAATCTGCGTAAATTAACTTACAGGTGTAGGGAAAAAGGAATAGTATAGTAGTAAAGTTTTCGTAGTCGTCAAATCCCATTTCTTATAATTTCAAGCATTTGAATAAATATTTTGCTTTATATGTATGTTGAAATTGGATATGTTCTTTGCTGCAAACTTTGGTAATACATATACATATTCAGCTGGAGTGAAAAAAATAATGTTGCAACTCCAATACCTAAAGGTTATATAATCATTGACAATGTTTTCTCATAATGTAGTGTAGACAAAATCGCTAAATATTTCCATATCCTTAGAATTAACTGGGCGACATGGGTGTATATAGTCTTGCACGAAACTGTTGTTTGCACAGCCTCATGAGGAAATAAACTCGATTTTTAGGTACTGGAGAAATTAACAATAGTTATTAATAGAACATTTCGTTCCGGAAAAGCATTGAAATTAATTGCTGCAAATATTATTTGCAGCGATAGCCAACAATTAACAAGATATCAGTATCAGTATCACCCCTCCCCAGCATAGAACACGTATCCTCTGTACATATTTTGTCGTCACATTTTCACACAAGAGCAAAGCATAATTACGAAAGTTCAAAAAATTACCGCTTAACATAGGAAAAAAGGTTGAAACGCTCCTTGCACTTCGAATTTTTCCTATTTGAAACAATTACATGGATAATTATTATTTGTTACGTAATGAGAATGGGAAGTATGGGAACTACCAAGGAAAAAGTTTCCCAGTTGAGTCAAACATGATAAAAATTTCTTCATGCTGCTTATTTTCATGCCGTGTTGTTCAAGTAGCTGCTTGGTCAAGAGACCATGACAGTGAGCAACTGCAGAACGGACAAAAGACGGGGTCTCTCTAAAAGTAATTCCAAAAAAAATGTTGAAATGGTTGAAGATGTGAGCATTAAAATACTACTAATGTACGTAAATTACTATCGTATTCAAATTCATAGATAAGAACGTTTGTCTTGAAAGATATGAATAAATGCTGGTAGCAGGTACGATTTTCATTTCAGATGCTGGCTGGAAGTACACTAAAATTCCTTTCATATACCCAAAAGGTTTTCAGAAAAAACTGGATTCAGAGAGAAATCTTCCCATTAATTCTTTAATGTATACATCCTGTCTGTCTGGTAAACATGTTTTATATAGGATCCAGGGAGCAAGTTGTTTTATGTGTGTACTCACTCAATTCTTACATGTATGTACCAAATGCTTGCCAAGAAAATAATTGCGGCTCTGATTAACGGCACTTTAAAAGTCTGCCAAAGTACATGGCTTTCTTGGAATCACGCAGTGTTGCAGGAATGAATGATGATTTGCCCATGCCACACTCATTTTTTAAACAAGTACGTGTTCCAGTGTTTTGCACACATGACCGTGTCCAGAAGAGGAGTGGCCGGAGTGTGATGCCCATATATGATGTCAGTTTTAATAAAGTATACCCTAAAAAAGGATTTCTCACTTTTATTGCTGTTCGAACTCGTTATTATCATAAAACAGCACTTTGTTACATTTGGTCCGCTCTTGGTTTCCAATCATCTTGTAAGCAAGCAAGTAAATTCGATCGCCAATATTGTTCCATTCCACTATTATATTATACTTTGGTTGTTGTCATATTTCGAGAGTTCAGCGAAGCTGGTTGCTTCTGTAGTGAGTGGTTTTTATATTTTTTTTCAAAAATGCTTCCAGGCACGTTGAGTTTTATTCGTTCATCCAGGATCTCCATTTGCAAATAAAACTCTGGAGTGAAATGGTAGCACCATCATCGTCATTTGCCTCGTGTTTTTTCATTCATATTACACAACAATAACCATTCTCAATGTTGTAAAGTACTGTTTAATATTCAACTCGTGTTCTGAACATGCTCGCGTCATCCTCTTAAAATTCTCCTTTACTTTTGTGGTCAGTGACAAATTGAAATTTGTAATGCCTTTGTTCACCCTCTTCTGACTCTTTCTTCTACTGAAAAGCACTTCCCGCTCTTGTAAAATTCCGTCATATTTATTTGAGAAAAAGGATTCAAAAGACAATGACCCCAGTGATCTTCTGTCATTACTTCTTCAAAGAGTACTCAGATATAAGAAAATGATCCTGGTGATCAATGTTTATGATATCTTCTAACAAGTTAGGATCAATTTTGTGAATATCACGTGCGCGAGCATCAATAAATTGAGGCAACATTTTGTGATTACATTTTCGAATTTTATGTTGTTTCAGTTATTTGAGATCCAGGCTTTGTTGATATTGAAGTTGAATGCTTATTGAAATTGAAAGTATCGTCTGATGAACAGTTTAAGTCTGAAATTTAAAAGTACAAAGAAATCCTGGCAGATTCGTGGCCATTAATGTACAATTAATATTATCATAAAATTATTTCTGAGAATCAAAGCATTTTAGAAAGTAAGCCAAATTCAGCAATTATTACATATATGTAAATGGATTTTGACCAGACAAGAGGAATAAGGGACGTCTAGTAATGATTAAAATGAAATGCTCTAGTGAGAATGAGAAATGAAATTCGTACAATATCAAATGCGGGTGGTAAGTAGAAGCACACATGAAAGTGCAGTGAGCAAAGGATGCAAATTGTACAATACCAATATTTCCTGCTACATACATACATGCCTGCTTGATAGGTAGCCGCTTTGGTTTGTTCCTGGATTTATGTTTGAAGATTACCACCGCATTAATAACGAAAACGACCGTTTTATTAAAATTTCCCAGCTACGGTATCATACCAATGATGAAGATGGATGTGTGCATCGAAGAAAATATTTTTTTTTTCGCAATGTGGTTTTTTGAAGAATACACATTAAAAATGATGGATCATCACATAAAGCAACCGTTTTAATCCTCGCTATAAATTATACATTCCTCTGTGAAAAAAGGCTGGAAGAGAGAAGAAACATTGGAGTATGAAAGTGTGTAATTCATATTTTGGAAGGAGTGCACGCAGTGTAGTATGAGCCTGGGCATCATTTCTTAAACATTGATTTATTACAACAGGCAAAGCTGTTTTCATCCGCAAGATCTTCAGAATCTGCATTTGGCTTAGAGCTGGTTAACACTGTGTGTGCTCAATGTTCACACTTCTTCAGTATTTATTCATCCAATCCAGCAGAAGCCTTGCAGACGCGATAGAATTCAAAATAATTCACAATGTCAGTGTAGTATGAGCCTGGGCATCATTTCTTAAACATTGAAACAACAGGCAAAGCTGTTTTCATCCGCAAGATCTTCAGAATCTGCATTTGGCTTAGAGCTGGTTAATACTGTGTGTGTTCAATGTTCACACTTCTTCAGTATTTATTCGTCCATTCCAGCAGAAGCCTTGCAGACGCGATAGAATTCAAAATAATTCACAATGTCCAACATAAAATTCTACATGAACATTTTTCTTTGACAGTATTGGTGAATTTTGTATTTTTGTGATATATGTACAAGTCGATTAAGGAAAATCAATAATTTGGCTATGTGACTATGTACAGAGTATATAATTTAGGTAGGCAGAAATATCAGAAATGATGAAGTTTGAGTTCCTTAAAATAATGGTAAGATTATAGGAAATCCGTGAATCAGTGGATTATTTGTTTTTTGCTTTCCACAACGGCGTTCCTTCAGAGGAGCTCATTGGAATTTCGTGCCGTACATTGTTGCGAGGCTATATTAGGTTCAGGTTGGTTGTTCAGTGCCTTGCATTTAATGAGAGGCAGTGAGAGCTAAAGCTTGATAAATTTTTGTGACGCTTTCAGCCATGACGGTTACCCAAAAAACTTTCCCCTAGTTTACACTTCCCCATTAAAATTTCAGGCAAGTTGGGTTACACCAAATTTATCATAAAGGAAAATTAATTGATAGGAATTAACTAGAAGGATTTAATNGCAAGTTGGGTTACACCAAATTTATCATAAAGGAAAATTAATTGATAGGAATTAACTAGAAGGATTTAATGTTCCATATGTACCTACATACAAATATGTGGTATGTGTGGTGGTACATATTTGCATTGGAATACAGCTCCTTTTCTTAGCGTATATTCTGTCAATAAACTTCTCTGGTAGTTACCCATTTATCAAGTCACAGAAAAAGCTATAGAATTGGGTTCATTCGTTAAAGTGAAGAAAAGATGGATATCGTGTCCTCCTTTCTCCAAGATTAAAACTGATAGCATCAAGAATTTTTTAGCACGATCATGGCTGATATGAATGAATCAGTTTCATTTCTACATCCGGTTACTCAAGATTTTTTTAAAATTCCATTTAAATTTTTTGCTTATCTAACTCGTGTAACCCAATTTAATTTCATAAAAAAATCGATACAGTAAAAGTCCCTTTTGACCCTAGTTCTGCTCTAAAAGCAGAGCATATAATATTTATCCTGATTGCAATAATCAATACATTGTGTGAAGAATTTTTTAGCACGATCATGGCTGATATGAATGAATCAGTTTCATTTCTACATCCGGTTACTCAAGATTTTTTTAAAAATTCTATTTAAATTTTTTGCTTATCTAACTGGTGTAACCCAATTTAATTTCATAAAAAAATCGATACAGTAAAAGTCCCAGGAAAGTATCCGCTTTTTGACCCTAGTTCTGCTCTAAAAGCAGAGCATATAATATTTATCCTGATTGCAATAATCAATACATTGTGTGAGATTGAATAGTGTAAACATATAGGCACAAGTTTGTACTCGAGTCAGTGTACCAAAGCTGGTAGCACAAATTTGCTTTTGCTAATGTGGTTAGGCTTGTACATTGATTTTTTTTCAATGTGGAATTTCCTAAAAGCAAGATGTGATGGGAGGCTGCAGCTTTACAATGGAATTACTTCGAGATGCCTACATAGATAATTCTGGGATACTTTGGAAAGGTCCTCAATGATGATGTTTGTGTTTTCTATACAAATGAAATTTCATGGTTGGTTTCGTCGGTTGTTTGAACAATACTAGTGCACTCCTTTCCTCATTTCGATCCTAAGTACATCAATGATGACAGTGAAGGAAAAGCAGTGGAGATAGCAATGTTAGGATAGTACATGTAACACTTTGTGTACTTTCGTGCGATAGACCATTTGCAAAAGATTTTTCCCTAAAATAATATCAATTCAAACACGTGAAACAATTATTTTGGCTGACTAGACGCAAAGTAAACATGCATTATGCTTATCCTAAACAAGAAGAAACAAAATTGTACGTTAGAGGTACCTCCCGGCAACACTAAACTGGATACAGGGAATTGTTTCGGGTACATAATCAAATTCATAATTGCTTGTTGATAATGGTATCACCCACCTCTAGCTTCCACCATCAGACGGAATTAATGTAATCAAGTGATTCTAATTTTATTTCTGAATTGCACGCTTTCTCACATGACATCACATTCTTCACGAATTTTTGGAGGTAGAAGATTAGTAAAGTAACAAAGAAGGATTCCAGATAAAACAAAACCACACTAATTTAGCCATGCACAACGGTAGATACAATTCATTAAGAAGATCACATGTACCCTGGTTCATTGTTAAAACAGACATTTAAAAAAAAGTAATTTCATGTTTCAAGCAAATAACATCTTACTTGCTCAAGTAACCTTTTTCGGTTGCTAAATTGTAAGAAAAAAGATTGCACAAGATGACAACAAAGGAAAAGAAAAACTACCATTACCTCGTTGCTTGAACCCAAGATGACAAAAGCGACCAACGCATTAAATTTTGTCCCTTATTTTTCACGAAATAATCACGGTAATTAAGGGAGCTGTTAAGAAAAAAAGTTAGCATCTTTAAAAAGATCCTGGGACATAAAAGAAGACAGAAGACAATAAAGAGGACAAAAGGTCTTCCAGAAAGAAATAAAATGTAAATCCCTTTACAACAAGGCACATTTTTTGTTTGTCAAAAATGTACAAAGACATAAACTGGACGGTTTTTATAACCATGATTCTTCCTGCCATGTCGTTATCCTATATGTGTTCATTCAGTTCAGGATACTTTGGAACATTACACGTTCGCCATCAAAGTTACATAAACTGGAAACGACAATGCACTCTGGTCTTCAATATCTTCATTAGTAAAAAAAGGGAGAACAACCTTCCTTTTTACAAAGCACACAAAAAATGCTAGAATTATTTTCCTAGTTAGTGTGTGATGAGCATTTTGCTTTTTTACACAGTAACGATTGCAATTTCGTATTTTTAAATGCTCCCCGTAAAAAATTTCCTTTTGCTCACTGCTTTTCGTTGGCAGCTCCACCTAAAAGAAATCCTACTAAAATGGAGTTTACAGCTCCATAATAAACTGTAGCCTATTGTTTCATCTCTACTGTTGTGCATTTGTATGGTTGAGTAAGGGATAGTATTTAAGTACCTAAGCTTGGGGAATGGGAATACTTTTTAATATTGTTTCGCAGACAGGAGCTGATAGGGCATAAATGAGTTGATTCAAACATATTAGACGAAGTTGTCTTAAGTACAGGCTAACAACATCTCCCAAGACAACTTTCACCGTGATCCAAGTGGCAAAAAAATGCAGAAAGGAGGCAGACCAAACAACGAAAGAGTAAGATGCAGCCTCCCTCCCTCACACCATATTCTCTACTACTGCATACATAGAAAAGCACACAAGATGCACACACGTCTTTGACATTAAGGGAGCTTTGGTTGACTGCGATAAGACAAAGGCATGTCTTGAAATTCATAGTATGCATGGTTCATTCATATTTTCTTCCACACTCACTAGTACGGAATCTCTAAGTATTGCCAAGGATTTTCACCAGTTCCCCATTATTATTGAATAGGTAAGCTTTTGGAACATTTGCGAAAGGAGTTTTGCGAGTGAAAAGGCAGGAGCACTGCATAGAAGCTGTTGTACTAACTAAGAAACCTCCGAATTGAGTAAGTAGAATAGGGAAAACTCATCGTTGCGAACACAAAGAAGGGGGAAAACCAGGCGAAATCCGCTAACTTTAGACCCATTTCGCCGAGAATGTACCTCTTCCCATATTCATCTTGCTACTGGATCTCCGTCTGTTTGGTCCTTTTCTGTTACGTGCTTAAAAGAGGATGATTGTGTGAGTGGTGGGATATCGAGGCAATAACGGTAGTATCTGGAAGCTAGCTCCATGCTGCGCGACATTCTCGGGTGTGTGACGTTTCTGTTACGTGCTTAAAAGAGGATGATTGTGTGAGTGGTGGGATATCGAGGCAATAACGGTAGTATCTGGAAGCTAGCTCCATGCTGCGCGACATTCTCGGGTGTGTGTGCAAAAAAATTCTTCTGGTGGTGTCTGTGGGGCAATACAATCGCTTTTTCTTGCTTGCCTAACATTTTTTTTCATGGAGACGTACATTTTCTCCATCATGGTTGGATGGAGAGGTAAAAACCTGTTTGGAGAAAGGAAGGCATTGCCAGTTTGCAGTGTGATGTCAACGCTGCTACTACTACTGCTGCTACTTGTATAACACCAGAAGCTAATCTTTAAAAATAAAGTTTACACGGAAGATTCTCTCTCGCAAAACTCTCAGCTTTACATAGTTCAAGTGTAATAAGAACATCAGCACCAGTGTCGCTCAATTTCTTTATCCGGGGGTGTTATATTACCATTTTTCTTCTCCAAAGAAAAGATAGGATCACACGACTAGGGCTCTTGTTGACACAGGTTTCTTGTAACGTACGCTCTACATCTTTGGTGTAACAAGGTTGCAGCCTGAAGGGTGGAAAATGGAGGAGAGGGAAGGTGGCCACAGGGCACACGTCTAATTTTCATGTCTCAAACCTGCTACATACTTCAGGTCGGTGGGACCTTTGTCACGTTTCACTTTTTTCATTAAACGGCTACATTTTTAGCAGCCCAAGTGTATTGTCTTGTCACCACGAGTGGGATGTTCCAAGGCCACATCAAATTAGAAATCTCGGTGAATCCTTTTAAACAGAAGTGTTGCCTGCAACTTTCCTTCTGGTCAATTGTGAAAGTCGTGAATTTTATCTGAGTGCATGTGAGATTTAGAACGAATCCAGCCGGCCACCGTGGGAATTTCTGGTGAAGTTTTGTTCACGACTTCGCTGGTGACAAATATGTTGCCGTCATTGCTTCATGCATTGTTCTATTGTGAGTATACCTGGTGTTTTTCGAAAGTCTGGGTCAAAAGTTAAAAGTAAAGAAACATGTGTGAAATATATTCTTACAAAATTCTGCAAAATGTTTCGCACTCGAGGGCCCAAAACAGATAAATTTCATCACTTTCTAGTAACATCTTGAGCAATTCAGTAGTTACCAAGATTTTCGCTGAAGTGGCAAAATATATAATATGCTTCCATAAGCAAAAGGAGTGACAGTGTGTAAATGCAAATGCATAAAGGAACTGAAGACAAAACCGGTGAAGCGTATGAGCGGATTCCAGCATAAATGAGGGTGGGTGTACTCTACTTCGTGTGTTCTCTAAAGAATATTATCTATTATGCATACTTGACAAATAAGATAGATTAGTTTAACAACATTAAGGCCGCAGAAATGCAGACTTCCTAATCAATACCTGCTCAGCACAAGTTTAGCGCAGTGGGAAAGTAATTTTAAAGTACCTTGTTTGCCCTTCACAAACACCCAAGAAAGCATACAATTTTCCTGGAGAAAACATCAAGTCAATCTTTTAAGATACGAAAATTACGAGTGTGTTTACTACAATTCCATGTTATCAAATTTCTGAATAATGCTGACACGTAATAATTTTTATAATAAACTAGGTAGGAGGTCTCAGGTAAAATTGTTATGCAAATGAGGAACAATGATAAAGCGTAATTTTCACTTGTGAAAATATAGTCATTGTACAAATACCAGCTATACCGAACCCTAGTGAAGTTATAACTACCGGAACAGCCTGGTTGCAGAAAGCTTTTGTGTTAGCCGCAAATTAACTTTTAATGCAACATATCAAGATGAAACAGCTATTACTACAGGAAAAAGTATTCTGTAAGAACTAGCTTGGCAAAACATTTCATGTGTCCCCAATTTAGATT
Source organism: Troglopedetes dispersus (assembly GCA_027744215.1). NCBI lineage: Eukaryota > Metazoa > Arthropoda > Collembola > Entomobryomorpha > Paronellidae > Troglopedetes > Troglopedetes dispersus. The sequence goes on from JAHZNF010002846.1 coordinate 12,343, forward strand.
CCGGTAGCTTAAGAAGTTAATATGGAAAGTACAGCGAAGTATTTTTCAGTTTTTAAAGCGTCCATGATGCGTATTTTGTGAATAAGTAGGTATAATTTTTATGGAAAAAATTGATTACCTACATAAATAGACTTTAATCCTAGTGAACACTTTCAAGCAATAAGAATTTAATTCACCCACTAAACTGAACTATGTCATAAAAGTAAAACTGTCAAAAGTGCTTGGTTTGGTTACGTTCACAATTACTTATTTTGTTCAATTCTATTCAGTGCTTAATTTAAGTATAACGTGCATGGCCAATTTTAGCCAAATGGCTGCTTAGGATTTTTTTTTAGCTTCACACTCAGGAAATCCGGTTGAATTAGTACACGGAACACTCTTATCACCATTGGATAATCTACCCCGCCCAGAGTTGCAATTTCTTACTTTTCACGCGCCAAGGTCAGAAATGTTTCAACGTAAATTTTCAGCAAAGATCTTTCTATCTTCAAGTTCCTGGTAGCAAGAACCAAGTACTACATATAATGTATATACCTAAGCATAGCTGTGACACTGTTTGCAAAATAATAGCCCAAGCCATTAGGAAGCACTTTATTAAACGGCATATCGCAAAAAACTTATCTCGTAGAGATAACAAGTATTAATATGTTTTACATGAAAATTCTTTTGTAAGTACTTTAGCACACCAGCTCACAGAACAGAAAACATAAATATTGATAAATATAAATAGGCCCGTTGTACTACGTATGTTGTGCACAGACAGTCTTCCAATTGAAAAGAAAATCAGAAATCGATTTATTTTTCAACCCAGCAGCTTATTACCACCATAAATTATTCGTAAATATACCTACATGAAACTATTCTAGGAATTTGATTTAGGTCTAACATTCATTGTCGATTGTCATTGACGAAATGATTGATGAGACTAATGTATTTCCATATAGTCGGTATTTCTTCTTACCTCTCACAAGTCCTGTCAAATCCTCCGTAACTTCACTCCTTTCAGGGACACGCGTAATCCTTACAGTATTTATTTTTATTAATATTTATGAAGTACTATATATTCAATGGAAGGAAGAGAAGGGGCAAGGTATTACCGGATCGTTCCAAAAGAGTATTAACTACGTTGTTCATTTTTTCCCCTTGTATGTCGTATTTTACAACTGGTCAGCCGTAACCACAATGGTTTTTCTGAGTTATGTTATGTACATACTGGTGCATGTGAAGGAAGCATCAATAATACTTTATATCTATTCTCCTCATTTTTCCCCTTTCACTCATGCCAACTAACTTATAAACCACGAACCATTATTAATACCACCAACCCACCTTTACTACCACCAATAAATGGGAGAAATGGAGAAAGGACGTGTGAGTAGTTTGAGGATGCACTGTATACTTAATACCTGTGGGATTTTCTGACAAGTTGTCATCAACTGGGAATGTAAAAAAGGCAAGTTCGTAGTATCAAGCCACCCATGAGTAGGAAAGGGAAAGGTTGTTATTTTTTGCGTGTGACTTTATACTTTTTTCCCTTTGAAAAATCTTTAGCTCTCTAAATACCTTCTTCATCGTATTTAGCCAGTAAACCCACCATCACTTTTTTTGGTGAGAAACGACATGAACTGACTGTCGTCCTCGTATTCAGCAGCCTACTTGAGGGATTAGCAAACTTGCATGATACTACTGTCTGAAAACTTGCAGCTAGAATCATAAAGGGTATGTGTGTGTGCACTTCTCTCGCTTTCAGCAGGAAAGTTTTTTTAGAAAAGGATGCATTACACATTTTCTTTTAGAAAATAGACGTATCACATCATCAGCTAAGCACCCCACAGGAGTGCATCAGCTAGCTGGCAGAAGAAGAATAAGTATTAAATGTGGCAAATGTACGGCGGGAATAACTTCGTAAAAAGAAAACTGTAAAAACAATTCAAACCCAGGGAAATTTCCGTTGTCGGTGAAAGTTCAACCTGCCTTCACCTGTGAAATCGAAATGTGCGTGGGAAACCTAAATGCTTTAATATGAGACCAGGAAGTTTATCCACTTCACCGATTGATTATATTATAGTATCAAATCAAACTTTTGGGAAAAGTACATACGTTCGTTCTTCAGCCCTTTCCAAGGTGAAAAGCAGGATTTAAGGAGAGGAGCTAGAAGACTTTGCATTTCTTTAATTGCAAAGTAATACAGTCGTTTTCAACTTTTCCAATTCATCATTTTCCAGTCACATTTTGGCTCGTGGGATTTGCATAAACAAGACATTTGAATTAATCGCACCAAGCTCCATACACAACGCGATATTTAGAGTGCTTAGTGCTTCTGAGCAAGCACGAGATTAAAATATAGCGTGACATGACTTATTATTACTTGTTGAAGTTGTACTAATGGAAAATTAGTAATTAGAATGGAAAGCAACTAACACGCCAAGGTGGTTTATGTGAATTTAACTGCAGCTTTTACTACCTTGTGACATACCAGATGATATGATTAAATTAGCAGAAAAAAGTAATTTACTAAAAGTTTGCAAAAGCAAAAAACCTTCGCAAATCAAGGACATTTCTAAAAAAAGTATCCTCACATGAGCCTTTCATGTTGCTTCAAACCCGGGAAAACTGAAAACGCATTAAAATGAAAATGAACTTCGTCTCCATGTCGTGTAAAAATCTGAAAATTTTGGTAAAAAATACAATCGTAAGGTAAGTTAAGTAGCAGTGTTTTCCTTTTCCTGACTGGGAGATAATTTTTTTACATGCTTCGCTGAGCAAAGTACAGTGCACACGACGACGGGTCTCTTAAAATATTTTAAGTAAGAATTTCGCTCCTCAGCACAAGACGCAAGTGTCTTTTGTGATATTTGTAATTTGTGCTCTATAGAAAAATAAAGCCAGTGCAGAGCAACTAGTAAAGGTCTTACATGAGTGAAAATCTATACTGACTAAAAGAAATGTTTTTCTTCTCCCTTTTTCTTACAGCAGCATTGTCAATTCTTACTCCCGAAGGAGGAAAGAGCCGTCCTTCACCAGGACTATCGGATCTTAAAGGAGGAAACAGCTGCAAGGAAAAAAGGCATCCTCAACGACACAACTACATAGAATTATTAGAAGTACAATTTCATCAAAACACTTTCATCTTTGTCGTAGCAGCTCGCTTCTCCTTAGCACTCCTTGTCTGTCGGAAGAACTGAGGAAAAAATCCTCATTTTTACAATTTCAGTTTTTATCACTAAAGAACAAAAAAGTTACTCCTTGCCTATTCAACTCTACTCTACTCCAAACAACAATGTAGTACTGCATTTCTAACTTTAAAAATTACGCCTTTTGTGTCAGTGTCGCACTTACCTAGAAAAAAATAACTCGACCGAAGTAATTTTCAACTCGTCCCAGACGAATCTCCAACTCCAGTCAAAGAGGAAGACGCTAAAAAACGAGAATAATATCTACATTACCTACAAGTCTTCTCGGAAAGAAAAACAGAAAAAATCGGGACGAACATGGGTACCTTGAGAAACTCCAAGTCTCTTGTCTCCTTTTATCTGCAACTTGCCATTGCAATATGGATAGTCTCATATACGGCGTAAGTGTCACAACAATAACATATACTTTTATGGCTATATGATGGCGTAGTGATAACACTTCGTAAATCATTTTTAATGACACTCCTTGCACAAAAAAATATCCTCTGCTGCGAATGGTGAGGGGGGGGGGGGGCAAGGAAACTAATGAAAGTTTGAGAGAGATGCAACAAATAGCCGCATACATCACAGAGGCTGCCTACACACACTCATTCATTCTTTATGCGAGTCCATTCTGGAATTTTAAAAATTTATGACTTCAGCCCCTCCAGCATCCTTAGAAAGTAAAATATGGACATTCTCATTGACACTTCTTTGTGCTCCTTCTTTGTGCACCGAAATATGCTCCTGCTGCCAGTGATTTCTCTGTAAAGGTTATGTGTGCGCTTGCACACCACTCTATTTTGTGCCTCTGATTCTGATATGGTGTGCAGTCTGCAGCCTTGTTGTTTGTACTTACAACTTTTTTTTCTTTTTTTTTGTTTGTAAGAACTCTGGCGACTTGAAATCAGTCACTGTATAAATTCCAACTTGATCGTAAATTGTAAACAGAAGCGGCGCAACATGAACACATTTTTGTTACACAATACATTAACCAACATCAAAGAAAAATGTAGTAGTTTATGAGAAAGTTGCTTGAGTGCGCAATTCCTTATTTTCCTGGTACCGGAGGATTTTAAATGCCAACTTTGTGAGTTGGAAGGAATAATTTAGCAATTTTAATCATTTTCTTGTGTACTTTTTATTTCCAAATTGTCATTGAACCGCACAAGCCCAGCATTCAGTCTGAACCTGGATCCATACAAATACCAGTCTGGATCGCATTGTCGTAAAAAAAGTCTGACTGTATTGGTCTAATTTTTCTAAGGCATAGTTCTGTGCACTTACCACATATGAAGAAACTAAAGTAAAAGAGAAAAGTGAATTCAGTAGAGCGAAAGCAAAACAGATGTTTCATTTTTATTACTTCAGCAAAAAATGGAATTAACAGCACTGCCGACTGCGAAACTCACGCACAGCGGAAGGTTGAGATGTGGAAGCCTAGAGAAAGTTGTAATTATTCAGAGTCAAAGTTTTATAATATTTTCATGTACGAGTGGTTTCACCCATCCACTTTCATCATCTTGATTATGCATCTCTAATTCAGTGTTTTCATTTAGACAGAGATAAAACCAAGTTTTTCAGTATCAGTATAGCTCAAGAGTTTTATTTGTCCTCATTCTTGTCATTATAGTGTGCACGAAATACAAACAAAGACCTTTTCCTAATTAAACCAGTAAAATTTAAATGAAAGGATGAAATAGGAGGCCTCTAACCATTGTTGTATGTTTATATTATTTTGTGACATTTTTGCCTGAAGAAAGTTTTGTTCGAAATGGTATATTATAATCTCCAAATACATCCGATGATCTTCTGCATGAGTATACTTAACATAAACATGATAAATACAATTTCGGTAGAAGTTTTTGTATTTGAAGTGTACCTTTAATGACCACATTTGTCTAAACATTTCCGAGATGAGTCTATTTTAAATCACCCCATTATTACTCATATCGAATGAAATAATGGAATTAGTTTAGTTGTCAGTGAAAGCCCACACCGTCATTAAAATCTACTAATTAGTTTGCGCCTCACGCTGAAAATAATGTGGGCAGTGTGTCGATAGTCCTTCGACGATAATATCTTTAATAATTACTCTTTTCATGTATGAAAGCACGCTACAAGCTTAAAATTCATTCCAAAATCAACATGCCATGCTAACTTAGCATGGCAATAATTAATGACTCAAGTGTTTACTACGAAACTTCGGTAAGTTAGGCTCACTAGTTCTCTTAAGAGCAAAACTTGTAACAAATTCAAGATAAGCTGGCACAAAGGGATAATCACGAGGACCAACATTTTCATGAATAATGAGAATAAAGAATTACGATGCTAAGTTGAAGCTTCTGAAAAACGGGTCAATAGAATTATCAAGTTAATGTTCAATTCTCTCGATCACACTACACTTGTTGAACATTCAACAAACACTTGATTTTATGGCGCTGAAAACAGGACGAGAAAGATAGTACATTTGTGTTTTAGAACGTGAGTGTGATTGGTAAATTAATTTATTTGAGCCTTCGCATGTACACATAATATTGAGTTCATTTTATGCTTTAATTTTCTGTAGGCGTGAGACATAATTTATGAGCGTTTTATACATCATGAATTCCCAACAAACATGTGGGAAATGCAGCATCATGTAATTACACATGATGTGAGTAAACACGGGAGCAAATCCTGAAGTTGATGAATATTCAATTAAATTAATTTGGAAATTCTATCATTTGGCACAGAATGTAAATACATATTTGCAAGTTCTGAGGAGAATGCGGGTGTACCAGTCCGCCTTCAATCTCCATTATTTCCCCTATAATATGACTATATTGTACGCGAACGTCGTACAGCATCCGGTTCAGCAGGCAGAATGTAATACCACAGTGGTCATAAATCGATAAAATATATATGCTGATTTGATCATCATCAGGCTGTATGATGCAAATTTGCATCTTCTAACAATTAGGAAAAAATGAATGATTAGTCATGAGGGCTGCTATAATGTTCAGGATACATCACACGCTAGTTTTTTTTAGCTATATCCATAAAAGACTGCTAAAAACAGGAAATTCAGTGTGTAGACATCGGAAATATTTATGCAGCAGCTCGCCACTACCCTTGAGTAGAGTAAATAATACATTATCCCTGCAAAAAATACTCGCAATTGTGTGTTACACACCACCTTCACTGTATTTTTCGTGGGCTATTGTGTATACGTAATTTATACCAGACAGCTAGATACCTACCATGCCTAAATATGTATTTCAGGCCGATGAGCACATAATATCTGAATTTTTTTTACTCAAGTGCAAAAACATTATGTGGAGATATTCCCTGCTCGTGGAAGCGTTCTTGAATGCATCCTCACAAAAGTTTACGGTGACACTGGCATTTTCCGCTCACCTTGATCGTCAATCTCTGAGCTGGAAAAGGAGCTTTGGTTTTAACTAAGGCTTTAAGAGTTTCGAGGTTGAGCAGAGTTCTTTTTTTCTGATTATCTCCTTCTTCGAGAAGAATTCGTTCCATTGTGTTCTGCCGATAGTAAAATTTCAAATCAGTAAAATAAATCACCGGAACGAATTTCTCTTGTGTTTGGGTGTGTTGCTCTGCATTGAGTTGCTTAGTGTGTACCCTTTCATGTCATTTCTTCTATTGTTTATTCATGTGCAAAAGTGCAGACTTTATATATAGAGACAGCAAAACACAGGAATAACAATTGGGACAATGGAATTTTACGGAAACAAGTGTCGAGCTGAGAAAAAAGCAAGTCAGACGAACACGACAAATAAAAAGTATATATTCACACCAGAAACTTTCCTAAAACATATCAGTTCAAAATATGTTCATAAAATTGATAAAATATAAAATAGGTACCTATACAGATGCTCTATAAAGGAATCAGCGAAGATGTCTTGGGTGTATGATTTATAAAGTTTATCTATATACCTAGTTATTCCAAGTGCTTAAATTACAATATCCTCCTCAGAGTTGAAAGGCAACCACTCTCCACCAGGACAACTTTTTTTGGTAGTACAACTATAAATAAAAATACATGGATCTAAAGAGACGACCAGCAGGTGTATGCCTTGTTTTGTTTGTTCTATCTGAGAGGAAGGAGAAACTTGAAGCAATCTAAATATTTTATGTAGTCAAGAAATCGGATTTTTTCTAGATGAACGCGTTCCACTTTCTCTCGTGTTTTTCGTCGTCCCCAGCAAAACCATTTCTGTTTTTCCTCTCTTTTTTTCTTGCATTGCAATACCATCATATCGTCGAATCTTTACTCCATTCTCCCTTCTCAAGTAAACTTAAACTATCTTTTGGTTCTCAGGTGAGAGCAGGAAAATGTATGGCACAGTTACACAAGGTGAAGATAAGACCACGACAGACACGCACACATTCTTTGGATGAATGTACAGTTGTTGTCCAATTTGTTATATGGAACGGTCGAAAATGTATTGGCTTTCGTTGAAAAATCACTATGTCATCGGTCTTTTCGACAAGAAGAATGGAGAGAGGTGTGCAACATTTCGTGCAGTGTGGTTGGTTGTCCCGTTTGACTTTTAGATTGGGTAGGTATCCAGCCAGCCTGCCGTTTCTATTTTCTTTCACTTCTTCATTTTTATGTATTTTTGTTTGTTGCCAACCCCTTTCGTATTTCCATGTAGGGGGAAAACGACACATTATACACGAAAAGGATGATTTATACAAGTATTTATCATTTCAAGGAGATTCGATTTAGTTGAATCGGTGAACACCAGCACACTTTGCTTGGTGAAACGTATAAAAACGATAGCATGCCTACATTTGAGAATCAAAGGGATGTAAATTGATTCGATTGCACACGTTCCAATAGCTGAGATAAAAGTGGTAAAAATCATTCCGCCATTTACTCAATTCCAAAAATTTAGCACTGCACATAATAATTTATGGGACATTATTCCTCCATAACTCTTCTAAATATGATAAAGCTTTTTTAGCTTATCAAAAAGTAATTTCCTCGGGCAAATTATAAGCAATTGTGACTCATGTACCAATTACTGAAAATAGAAAAATTGAATTCCGCAAAAGAGCATCTTTGTAGTATTTGTAGAACCTTCTTACTTGAGTTGAATTTAAAAAAAGTATTCAATTTTATTTTTCCATTTTAATTTCTCCGACAAGAAATTGCTTTGCCATAGTTGGAGGCATTTTCGCTATTCTCCATATGGTACGCAATTAAGTATCACGCCACAGTTTTTTATCACTTCACGAGGAGGTCGGTAATTTTTACGCAAAACTAAAAAGTATACCTCCAGTAGCATTCAAATTTGTTATGGCAAGACGTGTTGTGGTTGATCGAGTGGATTTGATATCTGGCCACGCACGATCGCAGTTACCGAATAAAATTTATAATTTGATCAAGCAAACGTGCACATTTGGAGGAATAATCCAATTGGCCCCAGTTTGATTACAACTTTCTAAGCTTTTGTTCATGACAGTAACAACTGAGCGAGTAATGTCAGAATCAGAAGATCTGGTTCCATCTACGACAAGGACTACATCAAGTAATTCTGACACAAGCTGAAATTCCTGCCACACTCACAATCATTAAGTGACATAACATAGTCCACAGATGAAATGCTTGTGTAATTCCATCATTCAAATGGGCAAAACATATTTATTGCAACCACATAGAAAAATGTCCGTAACATTCAAAACTAAAATACATTGCTGAGTATTTTGGAAATGAAACTGGATATTTTAATAAATATGTGCTAATCCCTTTTCACTTCAATCACTCCGACATAAATCCAGCCAGGTGTCCGGGGCATGAGCGTTACTTCTAATTCAATAACTTCCGGATATCGTTTATATGACGGCGGACTATATTTTCATTAAATAATGCGCGAAATTCAAGCCAGCAGTGATACAATACAAAATGAACAAGCGACGTGTAGAAATCCCTCAGGAATTCGAAGTCATTGAACACCGAGCGTCTTCTGTCAGTGAACCCGATTTCCTTACAATATATACATATCTAGGACTGCTGATTTTTATTTCTCACTTGAGTTTAGATGCAAACAACCAAAGAAACGGCACAGCAGTGGTGTGATGTACCTTTACATGTAGTCGAGTTCATTTCCGCATAACTCTCATTTTCACTCCAGAGAAACTGTCTCCCTCACTCAGCGTTTTCCTTCACGCTTCGTTTGTTGACGGTAGAGTGCTCAAGTCATTTGGGAACAGCACATCTGCAAAGGATGTATTCCCCAAAGTTACATTCCTCGACCCTTTGTTTCCTTCACGCTAATTGTAAAGAAAGAATTGTCGCCGAAACTCCTTTTCAGGGCAAAACTGCAGCACATAAATAGCGCCTGCCTACACTTCCGCTCCAATATATTTACGGTGCTCCATTATTGTTCAGTACTACCAAAGTTTGGTTTGTGGCTAGGTGGGCGGTAAATGAGTATTGTATTACAAAATCACTGCGGGTAGTGAGCCCTGCGGGATCGATTTAGAGATAATGAAATTGTAAATTAACGGAGATCGTATTCTCCTGATTTATTTTAAATATTCAAGTAAAAAAATAGCCATTCCATTTAACTGGCTCTTTTTCATGAGTTCCTTCCTACGTAAAAGTTTGCCAATATCGAATTTGTTTATATACTCACTCACATTGAAAAAGTTAAGAAAAGAAGAAACTGCTTTCCTTTCTTGTAGTTTTCCTTCCATCTCGTTTCGTTCGTTTTAATACCTTTCTGTGTTCTCTAGTTCGGCGTTCATTTTCACTTCCCTCTAGTCAGCGACAAGTGGGCGCCTTCTTCAGTCTAACATCCTAAAAAAATTTTCCTATGTGCAATATTTTACTGTGCTTGTAACTTTCAGTAAAATGTGTTCATGTTTTCCTTTTGTATGCTGTGATAAATATCTCAACTTGAATCTTACAGATTCAACCTTATCTTCACCGTTTTGGGAGAATTTATGTCTGTAATTTTATTGCATTCTTGGGATCATTTATGTTCCCAAAGAAGGAAACAAAGGGTCGAGGAATGTAACTTTGGGGAATACATCCTTTGCAGATGTGCTGTTCCCAAATGACTTGAGCACTCTACCGTCAACAAACGAAGCGTGAAGGAAAACGCTGAGTAAGGGAGACAGTTTCTCTGGAGTGAAAATGAGAGTTATGCGGAAATGTAATAAAGCAAATTAAACCGTTGAAAAGGTACGTAGCAATTTCACTTATTTTCACAACCAGTAAAAAGCATTTTCGTAGAGGCAGTGGCAACAACCAATCGGCACTCTCAAAGTGTCCCCGCAACCATTGGCGCCGACCGACCGACTCGAAAGGTTGTGGTTGGGTGTGTGTGCACTATAGTGCATTGGCAAAAATTCTTGGAATTTTTCGTCATTAAAAAGAATAGGTTGGATGTAGAAAGTGCGACAATTTTTGAAGTACGCAAACAGTATGCGTATTTTATCATGGATAGTTAGATCTACAGCCCATAACTAAATATATACATACATACTTAATGTTCAAGGTGATTGTCCGCCCGTTCATAGTTTCAGCACAATATCTTGCATTGTATTTCCACTCCAAGTTTAACTTGTGGCTGTACCACCTACGACGGTGTCACTAATAATTTAAGATGATGCCGGTAATGGATAATCGGAATCTTTGTTCCACCTCTTGATCAGGTATAAAATATGTATGCAAGTAGTAATTGGGGCATTGTGAGACAATATGCGCTGTAACATAAATATTGTTACGTCTTCTAATTGGGACTTGTGTCTAATTGGAGTGAATGATTTGTTTTCTCATATACTAAATAGGTAATATATGAAACTGTAAGCCTTCCGTCGCGTCACATTTATAAAGATTTATTTAAGGGACAGTATGTTGGGCAGTTTTTTTATGTGAGAGCTTTAATTATTAATTTATTGACTGTCAAGAAAGAAAAGGGAAATTTACCGTGGTATCTTGCAGCACTAGTTTGACTCAGTCTCTAAAGACAGTCATCTTCTTGTTGTCACAGATCAGTGAAAGGTATGCGAGTCAAGAAGGGACTTTATTATTGTGCCCTCGCCCATGCATGGTGGAACCCGCCGCATATTTTATGCGCAGCTTTCACCATTTGTCATGAGTAAATTTCACGCAGCGACAAGGAAAAGAGAAGGACCCAGGTTCCATGTTCTTCTCAAAACACTTTAGAAACATAATAGGCAGGGCTGAAAACACAAGGAAAAGGCAGTTCACAATGCTGAAAATTGTATGGGGCACTTTAGCATATGCTTGTAAGTACTCCAGGGAGAAGTTAATTACCCATGTAGAGAGACATATATGAATGCTCTTGGCAACAGAGAAAGAAGTACAGCGAGATGCCCTGCTGCTTTATGACTTGGAGCGAATAGGCCGTACAACGTTAACACTTTCATTCTTTTTTCTAAATGTGGGTGGACCAATGTAAAGAAAAGGCCTACATTGTATCACAAATTTACTTCTTTCAACAGATAAGTTGTAATGGAGAAATGATTATTCAGTGCCAATTTTTGTGAATTCATGGGCAATTTTCCAGGTTCCCTGGATATTCCACGATACAAGAAACAGAACGTTTTGTAACAAATGGGAGACTTTAAGTGGTGGTATATTTCAATTCGTGATACTGGTGCTAACATTATCATTTCGTTTTATGTAACTAACCATAATTTGCTGCATTATTGGCAGAAGACTCTTCGCCAACCTGAACACTTGACGACACCGCCATAACAAAAAGTAATGGTTATAGCATATAACTGTAATCTTGAAAATGGATCAAGTCAGCCAAGTTGCTTGATTGTTGGCAAAACTTTTAGAGATTAATTTATACAAAACCAAGTTCACTATATTCTGCTTGTTTGTCAATGTGAGCAACCCAACAATAATAGTTATTTATGAACTTCAAATAAAATTAAACCTTGAGCATATCACGCATCAGTGCTTGATTACTTCAAACACAAAACTAAAACACTAATTATTGCTGAAGACCCTTAAGGAGCCATTCCAGGTTCCCTGGATATTCCACGATACAAGAAACAGAACGT
>JAHZNF010002847.1:0-13472 GCA_027744215.1 Troglopedetes dispersus
TTTTGGTGCTGCATTCATAACAGAGCGTACGTATCCTCTTTTTCGTTCATTGTTGTATATTTGGACGATTATACAATCGCCATGTACATATGTACTATCAACGACTAGAAAAACTGGCAGTTTGGGTAGTGGTGATAGGAACGGGATTGTGAGTGGAAGTGGCGTATTATTCGTCCTTGCATTCCATTATTACAACTTACCAGGAATTTAATTCTGTATGAAATCTGCTTTATGATTATTATTATTATAATGAATCTTGTTGTTTGAGTGTGTTTGCGCATTTCATTTACACAACTAAGCGAACATATCTACACCCACAGACAAGGCGTCTGAGAGATGATGATGACCTGTTTTAATGAAAATGAGCCTGTAACATCAACATACAGAGGCAGGGACACTTTCACCAGGGATCCCCTCACTCCAGCGTAGTTTAGTGTATATTTTTTTATATTCTTTACCTCCTCACTCTATTTCCATACATCTTTCAAGTGAGGCCATTCTCCAAGGAGAGTCACATGAAATGGGGTCCTTGCTGAATGAAGCGCAACACCATTAAAGACCCTAAACTGCTATTATTCTTCCTCCGTTCTCTTCAATTCTCCCTCCTCTGATGTTTCGCCATATGTATCAGCAGGCAAAATAAATGTCCATTTCGCTCTCACTTACGAACTGACAACGACAGTTTATATTGCAGGTGATGCAATAATGAGTAAACGATTACTCGCTCCACAACTCACAATTGAATGAGATTTCCACTTCTCGTACGTAGAACACAGCGTACTACAAACATGAGAATGTACCTATAAACCAGCCACCACTGCTCCACTGTTTCTACCGTTGAAGTAGATAGAAAATTACATTGGCCAAGACTATTTATGCCGTACAACACATCTATAAACTGCCAAGCATATGCATTTTAGGCGTGTATCTAGGAAATGCCACATAACGAGAGGTTCATTGCAGCAATTCTCTTTTAGGATCGTTTCATCTTTCTTTAGTTTGAGAGAGTACACGTGTGTGCCATGTCGTCATACGAAGCATTTGTGTGCAGTTTTATTTATCTTCGTTCTCTCTCAGAGAGAAGAAAGTGAATCTTGGGATGTTGAACGGGTAGATGCGTGTATTTTTCCGAGCTCACATGTGGAAATAAAGGGATGGAGGAAAAAATAATATTGACACTCAACCAAAGATTTTATTAATTCAGCCGGACTGAAATTGGCAAGTGATAGTCATAAACACGAAGAATATTACCCAATTAAAAAGAGTAGCTGTTACATTATCATCAGATTTATGCACCATCACCAAAAGTTAAATCGCGAGTGTTTTGAGAGCAGCCAGCTTACCTACATATACACAGACACGCCTGTCCATTAGTATTGCAAAAGACGACAGAATTAAGGCTTTTAAAAAGTCTGTAATGCATTAAAATTCAAATGGAAAAGGGCTCTTTATGTTTCGGGTATTCCCTTATCGCCACAATAGCTCCTCATTTAGCGAAGTAAAATGCTCATCGTTGCGTGATTGAGGAAGTTCATAAAACGAACCACAAAGTGAACCTACTACGTGTAGTATGGTGGCAGTCAATGAAAAGAACAAATAAAGGGATGGTTTTCATGGTTAATACGGAAAAGCCACGCAGAAATCAGAGCTGGTAACAGATGTCTTGTTTCCGCGCGCAGCGGAGCAACTTCCGACAAACCACTATTGTGCTGTTGCCTTTGCTGCGCCTCAAACTACATTACCAAACAATACAATGCTGAGCAGTAACAATAATAACAAAAGATCATGGAAATGTAAATAGATTCCTTTGTCACGGGCTGCTTGAAATTCGTGTGAGATGCTATCATGTCAAAAAGGAAGAACCTAATAATAAAAAAGCTATCGACGCTATTTCCCCTTGTTTTCCAGTTACAGCACGTCATGACCTTCTTCAAACAACTCTTGAACAACATTTTCCACTCTGCACTTAAATTAGCCTTTTACTTTCGATTCCAATAGAAAAAAATCGTTGCTCTAAGATCCTCCTGCTGAATAGGACGGGAGGCATGAAGCAAGTTGCAGACACGATGTCAAAGTGCTGAGTTGTAACCTTAGAATGAAATCAGATGACTCTTTTTCACGGTCAGCAGAATTTGTTCTTGTGTGTCTGTTAACTTCAGTTAGAACTTGCTACTCGGTGAGATGCAGAAAGGACACCAAAAATGTTCTTCCTCTCCATTTGGCATTTTGAAAAGCACGGAATTTTCCTCAGGTACCGAAATGAAGAGCTATAGTGATTCTGTATAGAAACTTCCGAGAGCCAATGAAAACTTCCTCCATGTATTATTTCTAATGTATCAATTCAATTCAAAGCGAATTGTGTACACAAACAGCGGAGTTCTATGGGAAGCGTGGGAATGTGGACAAGGAAAGAATGACTATGAAAAAAAGAGAAAAATGTCATAGAGGAAACTTATAATATTATTACTTGCAAAGTAAAAAAAAACTTTCTCTATTTCCTTGAGAGGGAAAAAATGGAAAAGCATACAAATATCCTTTTGGATGAGTTTAGTGGCAATATCCGTATAAAATAGAAGAGCAGTGAAAATGACGACCCCCACATGAGCCATTATGAATGAGGCATACAGACATAATTCGCTCCTCACGTAAGCATATGGTATTCTTGCTTCTGCTGTGATTGAGGGCAACAAGATTTGCATTAGTTTGCCAATTTATTCCACGCTTCTTTTCTTCCACTTTAACTTCACTTTTAGGTTAATACAACATGTACGTGACTGTCCTTCCTTTCGATTTAAACAAAAAAAGGAGAGAGAAATAACCATAATTTTTTATCCCATTGAGCGAATGAGAATTCACAAAAAAATATATATTCAATCCTTTTTCTCTACACGTAGGGCTGTATATTATTATTTTTTTAGCGTTTATAGGTTTAATACACTGAACATTCCCCAGCTCAGTTAACAACCCTTGAGTGCTGCTATTAAAGTCGCTCCAAGAAGTACAATGCCCCACACAAACAAAGTTTCCATTTCCAGACTCCAGATGAGTTTCAAAGTAAGCAAATAAAGTGAATGATGCATGGAGGCTCTTGATTAATTCAATATCGTTTGCATAACCTCAACATTGTATCGCAAAAGAAAGTGAGCTTGACAATTTTCCCTTAATGAAATAACCTGCAACAGCTTAACATATTGTGCAACTTTGCTGAGCATTGACGTGTGCAGAGTCAGCTTTCATCTCATTTTCCCACAAACTTTTCCATATAAAATACTAATAAGTGGAGTGCATATGTTCAACCTTCTTTACACTTGTAAGACAAGGAAACTTTTTGCTGTAAAAAACAAACTGCCAAGCAAAGTAATGAGACAGCTAACTGTGTGTCAAACGTTCTTTCATTTCTATTTCTTCACCTTTTATTCTTCGTCCGAAGAACGAAGTGAAATGGGGAGAAGACAATTTGCCGAGTGAGCTTTTTCACTCTATGATAATTGGTACAAAAGGACCGGGAGCGTAAAAATGGAACATAAAGCCGTACAAGAGGATAAAGCAAAACGTAAAAATCAGAATCTTCCCCAACTGTATGTATGTGCACACTAGTACAACCGTGATAAAAATCCCAGGTGTCTTGTAATTTCATAGGAACACTGAATCAGTTACAAATCCCATACAAAATTTGATTCCCATACCCGTTTACCTGATTCCTGTGATACGCAGAAACCAACAAAAAACGATCATGAGAGATTTGGAATCTTTTATTAGGTTCTGCTGCTATCGGAGAAGCACTAAAATTGTAATGAAGTAATGTAACCCTCTGTGGTGTGACAAGAGCTTGACGAGCGTCGGCGCTAAGTGAAAAGTGTCTTAGCCGTAATTGTAAAGGATTTGCCCTGGCCTTTTGAAAAGTTACGCCCACGCAAGGAACACCTTATTGGAATCGGAAGTCAGGTATAACTCACTTCAAACAACCTCTTCGCAAGTAGCAAACATTTCCCTCGTCCGTCCACATGTCCAGTTGACATTAATGAATCGGGTGCTACTAACTTAAGGAAGGCTCAAAGTGAGATATTTTTGTCTTTTAATTTCTAAATATAGAATCTGTGAGATGGTGGTAATGCTCCAGTATTGAAAACTTTGGTGCTTGAGTAGATGTGCCTTTCCAGGCCAAAGTTTGCTTTCCTTGTGGCACCTCAACACAGAAGAGAAATTTTCCCTTCTTCAACAGGAGCGAAATGATTAGTGGAGTAATTGTTCATAAGTTTTGACAAATTAAACGATTGAAACGGTGCATATTTGACTCAAGTTTGGACTGACGCAGTAGTAAAATGTGCGACAAAACGACTTGAACTAGTTAGTTTAAAGTAAAATAATTTATCATATTAGAAGGTATATTTTCTCACTCACCCGCCGTGGAAATGTGCATTGATCCAACTTTCTTCTTGGCTTTCCCTATTTTGACTGGATTTCTTTGGGCACGGTTTTCACATTCAAAATAAGATGAACAAAGGTTCGAAATCACATGGTAAGTCAATGCGGGAAATTGAGGCGTGTTGGAGATCCCAGGATGAAAATGATGAAGGTTGTTGTGAGTATCAATTGTGTCTTTGAATTGAGTTTAAAAATCACAATAACGGTGTCTTCCCTCTCGGCTTGAGTCGCCAATAAACCACAGCAGTTCAGTGGTGATGATTGTGTTCAGAAAATTATTCAAAACCTCACCAAAAATTGTACTCTGATGTATTCATAGATTGAACAAGTGTGCCAGTAAATTCTTGAAAAAATAAATGACTTTTTTGAGTTGTTAACAGGTACAACGTAGCTGACAGAAAAAAGGGTTCAACTTTCTTCCCGTTACATTCTCTGACCAGATGTAGCACGCATAGGTAGGTGGTGATGTTGCAACCTCAAAAGTTAAATATTTGAACAAGACCGTTCAAAAAGAATTATAGTGAAAGTTCGGTGAAAGCATGCCCGATGTTGTTATTAGTACTCTTTTCTCGGACGACTAATCGTTGTCACTTGTCAAACGTGTCAACTCTCGGAGTTACATTGAGGTTGGTTCTTTTCAATAATTAAACCCTATTTCACAGGTGACAACTGATTGACAACAACAAGCTGTGCTGATACAGCCCAATCTCAATCTAAAAAAAAGTGTGACTTGATTGACTCGTCTTTACCAGAGTGATAGGTTATAATAAAAAAAATTGTGACTGGAATCGTTGAGGTTTCCACAAGTCAATACCAAGAACAAAGTGTGATAACTGACTTGAGAGAAGCCACGATGACAGGAGGGAACGAGAACTTATGGAGCGGGAACGAACATAAAAGAGAGCACAACCAGCTCGCTTCAGGAGTAGGTCAGTTCTGAAACGGGAATGTGAGAGGAGGCACTCGATAATATAGGAAGATCGACGAGCTCCACCACGACTCACGATCGCGAGAAGGAGGAAGACAGGAATAAAAGTGAAACAACAATATGTTGGAGCATTTAAATGTACGAGACTTTCCCCTCGGTTCAGACTTGCTCTTCGCTCTGCTTCCCTTTCCCTCCACCTTTCTACGGGACTCTGTTGTGTGAGTGTGTCGCTGAATACGCTTTCTGACTACTTTTCGCTTGCTTTCCTCAAACCCTGTGTGCTTCTCTCGTCCGCCTTGCTCTCTGCTCCCTTCTACATGTTTTCCTTGCTCATTTTTCTCCACCAACTACACAATACGGTTGACTGAAGAAGTTCTGCCGAGCAGCTTGTACATATACATATTATGCATGGGACGGAATCAAGTTGGAAACGAGTGCAAGGGAACACACAACACAACTTTTGTCTCCGATGAACTTTGCTGTGTGTATGTGTACGGAAAGCTGGGTTCCACAAGCTTTCCCGTATTTATAATATGTGTGTCCACTTTGGTCGGCCGAGACTAAAATTGTCTGTCTGTGTATATATAGTGCACATCGTACACACATGTTCCCTGCACATTTATCCATCACTATAGCACACAGAAAGTCACATTCGTTCCTTGTGCCTATGCAATGCTATGCTGAAGAACCCTAGTTTGCAAAGTGGCTGCTTCTGTTCTGGGATGGCTGAGTTTAACTTTTTCTTCCCTTATCCAATGTGGGCAAAAAGGCGAAAGANGGGATGGCTGAGTTTAAATTTTTCTTCCCTTATCCAATGTGGGCAAAAAGGCGAAAGAAACTGATTTCCTTCCAAATAATACATGAATAGATTGTACATGTACTTATGTGCTGAATACAATTTTTTAAAAGACCGATGATGTTAGCATTTAGCATTACGTTATTGTAGATTCCAAAGTTGCAGTGCCATTTTCAACAAAGTTGCTTAAATATTCGAGTTGAAATGTGAGTGATAAGCTTTAGCTCAGCCAAACTGAAGAAATGAACAAACTCAATGAAGTATCTATATATTTGCACTTTTAGGTTCGCTTAAGGAAGCTCAAACACGATACCAGCACATGGACCGTCGTCATGTGTGTGAGCGAATGTGTTACAGTTTGGTTTCATTCCCAACCCAAAAGTTTAAGTTGGTGAAGGTTTCCATCTACGAGAACCCCCACTAAAACCTACTTTCCATTTACTCCATATCCTTTTCTTATACTGAGAGTCAGATTGAAATAGCCTTTCACTTCCGTTATCCTCATGAAACGCACAAACCATGGACTGCACATGTCTATTATTGTGAAAAAGTTTTTTCCCTTTTCTCCATTACAGTTACCTATAAACACACACACACACGGCTTATGCATATGGTACAAAAGTTTCGTATATTATGAGGTCCCCTTCATGTGTTTGCTGGCTGTTCCTAAGCACATATTAGTCACATATATCTGAACATTTTTTTTCTGAATTTTACCTCCGCCACTAAAATGGAATTGGGATACACATGTACCACTCTCCATACACTTTCCACAGAGTGTGTGCACGTTGCAATGTATAAATGTCAACTGAATGAGCAAAAAGGAAGAAGGAGGAAGGAGTCTTCCACTTTTTCACATGTGCTTTTTTCTATCGTCCCTTAAAAATTTCATGTTTTTTTCTCCCCAGCGCTGTTTTTCTTCTCTCAAGGCAAGAAAATTCACCACTTACATGGATTCACATTCAGGGAATGTTATTTGTCGGTGGAATAATGAAATGCTAGCTTTAGCTTATATAAGCATATCATGGGTACATACATATCTTATGTGTGTGTGCCTGTACATCTGATGATAGCGTCGGCGCTTGCTTTTTATTTCTTTGCTTTTAGAGAAGAAAGCAACCAGCGATCTTTCCTTAAAAAGACGTCACATTTTCCTAGATTGAACGAGCGAGCACACTACACAATGCATTAGATTTTTTTAAGTTGTTAGGAATGCAAGTTTTTTGTTCCCCCTTTTTTCTCTCGAATTACGTTGGATTCTTTTTGATACGAGTCGAAGTTACCCTGTGCATTTTAGAAATTGGAAAATAAATGTATGCAGAAGGTATGAACATTGAAAAGCATCTCTAATCAACGTGGATTCTCCAAAATCACTATTTCACACCAAACTCATTTCTAAGTGAAAGGACGATTAAAGGTGAAATTTGTTTGTTCTTGTCAACGGAAGCACTTGCACTACATACCCCATTCTGCTAACAGAATATTTTTAAAAGAAGAAATTCAGAAAGCGTTCGCCAACCAAACTTTTGTGAAGGTTGCACTAAAAATAATTCGTTTTATGAAATACTTTTGATATTTATCAATCGATGACAAGTAGAAAAATATATAATGCTGGAAAAATGTCACCAGCACGCCAGTTATTTCCGTATTTGGCAGAAATATTCACAGTACCATTGATAATAATAAGATTTGAACGCCAGGAAACAAGATAAGTATATTATTTGGTGAAAGAGAGGGGAGCCAAGTAACACAGAAACATACATTATGCATTTTATGGTTTTTCCAGTTTCTCCCGTTTCAACTTTTTTCTCTCGCTGATTCTTATGCCCCCTTCCCTTTTTTAGTTCAAGCAGCCTTGTATTTTCTTTTCTCTAAAAAATTAAAAAGTAAAAGGAGGAACAATGACAAAAAATTGTAGAAAGCATTAAAAAAAGTCGTACAAGTGTATTCAAGTTGTGCTCTTCGACGTTGTTGTAATGAACATGTCTAGTTCCTGGAAAGGGAATAAGAAGGCAAGAAGTGGATACTGGAGAATTACAAGAGTGAAAAAATGAAAACACATATATAGCTGGTAGATCTACCAAAAAATAATGGTCGAATCCCAGGGAATATAACGTGATATTTTGTAATATGGACACATAATGCAAGAGAGAAAAAAAACTTATTCTCATCACATCACACATACATTATATACGCGAGTCGACATTCTCCAGCAGGAGTAGCATAGATGCATAATATGCATTATATTGTAGTTATCCATGTATGTGATGGTATTCTACTCATATAGAGAAGACGATTTACTCACATGAGTTCATCAATGCATCCATAAAAACAGTGTTGTTTTGTTTCAACAAAAAATATTTCATCTGAGTGGGTTTGTTCTTGTTGTGAGTAAGCTTTGTACAACTCCCTCTTCTCCTTTATTCTTACTCACTATACATCCATATACTTTGTACATGTTTTGTTCTTTTGCTCATATTCCTTTTTATTTTGGTGCACGATTTTGGAATGTGTCTGGCAGCAGCGTTTGAGCAATTCACTCTCTCTCACAACGAGTCTGCCGACTGTTACAAAATGCATAAATGAATGAATGAATGAATGAGTAGACGAACTGAATAAGGTGAGTCTCTTCATTCTTTTCACTCTTCCCTCAGCCGTGAATATGGCATTGTATAAAAATTCAGTTAGAGTCAACTCGTTTAAGGCAATATCCCATGAAACACAATCATATGCATGCTGGTACACGAGGACGTGAGATTCTACATATTATAATTGTGCACTAACTTACAAACAGATACACTCATGTAACCGTGTAATCCGATAATAATAGTAATAGTAATAATAATAATAATATCCGAGTGAGAGTACGTTAAAGTAAAAACTTGCTGTACGACTTTAGTGCAACACTCGGGGAAGCAAGATTGGACTACAATGTTTTTGGCATGCTGATTTTTTAGAGGAGAAAGCAGCAGACATTTTCCTGTTGTGATAATATTATAACGTGATGTAATGTGATGTAATGTAATGAAATGTAATGTAATATGTAGAGAAAGACAAGTAGCTCACACAGAAAAATATTTGCCGACTCCGTTTGCCAGCTGTAATAATCACATATATCCTCTTATGTGAGAAGAAAACAACAACAACAACGGGAAGTCACCGACATTTCCATAAACGTTGTGCACATTTTAAAGCTAAATATTTTTCCACGGATGACGACAACTTTTGCCTTGTGTCTCCGTGCACAATTTTATATAATTGCGGAGAGAGGTATCTATGGAAAAAAGTGTAATAATAATGCTTATATGTACCCTTCTGTTTTTATTTTCTCCTTCGTACACACATTTGTTACACTCCAAGCTTGTGTAGCGTGCTTATGCTTCGGTGTTTTTTGTTCCTTTGTTTTTGTTTCTAAAAAATAATATATTAATACCTATATCACCTAGTATAGCAGCATGATCAAGTGAATAACTAGTTCAGTGTAATAAATTCAAGGCTACATAGTTACATAGTTGTTGTGTGAAAGTTGTATTTATGTACGAGCTTCTGTTCCACCAGCTTTTGCATGGGAGGCTGGCAGTTCAGAGACTTGACTAGATTTTTTTCTTCCTTCTTCAGTGTAAAACATTGAACATTCAAGTGAATCGAGTAATACAATGCATATAATCTCCTTCACTTCACATATATGAGTTCCCTACTTTATTGGTGGTGGTGGCTTGTGTTCCTCAGATGCATTTATTTTCTCTACGCTTATATACAAAAATACTTGTACAGCATTCACGTAAGAAATCACATGCACACAAAGTCGTTCCTTTCATTCTTTCGTCTCCTTTTGTGGACTACATTTTACACAAGAAATCATATAATAGGACAAGCACAAGCATTACAAACTGTTGTGATGGGCTGCAACTATCGCATATATTTATACGGTGCTTTTGCTATTTTTCGGATTTTGGAACCTTTCCTTCTGGCTACTGCTCATATGATATGTGTTTCCACTCATATATCATATTTTTCACAGGGAAAACTTTAACTCTCGTCTTATTCATAGCACAAGCTCTTTACCAAAAATGTTTAAAAAAAACAACGAGTTGTGGCCCTTGCCAAGAAGCAATAATGCAATACTAACAAATCCTCTTTCTTTCTCTCTCTTGGGTGCGCGGGTAGAAAAAAAAGACAGGCATACATGCATATCATACCAACACATCCTCTTAAGTATTACCTCCATTTGCTAGCTTTCAATCTTCTATCCACTCAAATTTGAAATTACTTTCTCTTGGTTGAAGCCAAAGATATCTTTGTCTCTCTCTTGGGTGCGCGGGTAGAAAAAAAAGACAGGCATACATGCATATCATTGGACGTGCACGACATAGGTTTAAAGATGATACATGTCTTCTCAGACAACGATGAAATATAATGCATCTATATTAAGAGCATGTTTATGCTTACCATATTTTAGAGTAAGAATGAGTAAATGCAGTGTATAAAGTACACAGCAATTTATGATGTATGCAAAATAAGCTACAGCTCTCTACTAGGTACAATTTTTTAGGCTGATGGAATTGCATTCTTATTCCAACACATCACTCTTAAGTATTACCTCCATTTGCTAGCTTTCAATCTTCTATCCACTCAAATTTGAAATTACTTTCTCTTGGTTGAAGCCAAAGATATCTTTGAAGCAGTCGAAGCAGACAAGTCGTAGAATTTCTTCTGCCAGTTAAGTTGTATCTAAAGTTTTTCAAGTTATGACTTTAGAGTTGAGAGGTACGACACGGATCGTAAGAGTACACTTCGTGATCATATATAAGATGAGAAGAGTTAATATATGTAAAGCGCTCACAAATTATGTTCCTACGTATTTGGCTACATATTCTCTTCTTCAATTTCTCGGCTGTGCATATGTATGCAAATTGTAACTATAAACTGTTTATGTATGCATCGTACGACTGACAGCAAAAAATGAAATGTTATCAAGGTATTCTTCTGCTCAGCGATTGAAATCATACGACAGTTTGTATACTACATACAACCACTTCTGAGGAACGTTGTTTACTGATGTCTGAAAATGGAATTGATCTGTGTAGGAGGAAGGAGATTTACTACTAAACTAAGTTTGTATGAGCAAAAATTTTTAATGGTTGGCTGTGCAGCTTATCTCCCTACTTACTTCCCACATGAGTTTCTTATTTTCTTCAGAGATCTCCCGTGAATCTCTCGTGAGGGGTGTGTTTTTCATCTTTACTTTTCGTCAAGATTTGCTAAAGCCAATATTCCAGGTGTATACAACCTTTCTTCTTGCCACGAGACGAGATAAACTAAATCGTTTTTCATAAAGTGCCGTAACCTCCTTAAGTACCAACAAATTCAATAACAAGAACAACAAAAAAACTAACCTAAGGGGCAACTGTGCAAACCCTATTATTTTGGTTGGGTGCACATTAAAAACTTGAATTCAACATTGTGTTGCCGAGTATATTGACATAATTACGGACTAGCTTCAGTCTTTTCAAAAGTAATAAGGGTCGGAGTGGATAGCATTAATTCCTGCCAAATTCAATTTATTAACGCTCAATCTTCGCACGGAAATTCAAGCGGACTAACGAGACACAGAATCAAAACTACACGCTACTGGGAGAACCTGCTTTAATAATAATATAAACACTATATTACATTGCCTTTCTGACAAAACCGGAAATGGAAAGCTTGCTACGAGACTGGCACGCTTGTCTTTCCAAAGCTGATGGGAGCTCGTGCGAGCCCTTACATCGTAAGTACGAGTCTCAACCAATTATGTGCTTTCACCAGATACCTACTAGAATATTGTGTTTATGCATGCAACCTTAACAACAACTTGTAAAGTACACACATGTTCTGAAAACCACCTCCCAGTCGATTCATGGACAATTACGTTATTAAGATTGCAAAATGTTTAGAACTTTTCCATGTTTCAGCTAGAAATGGGTATTTTAGTATGAATTATATTAAATATTATGGAATATCTATGTTAATGTTTTTAATAACACTCATTTGGTTGGTTACATTTTACTTTGGTTCCGGAGAAAATTCCAAATATGTACTGTAATTTTGTGCACATGATTACGCCACCTCCTGAAACTACATACTCCTATGTTAATCATGTTGTTATTCATGCAAATGATATCTTGCAGAACCATGCAGAGAATAGTTTATTCAAAATAATTATGCCAATGGAAACATCAAGTGAGACGGAAAAGATGACGTCGACGATATGCCACTCTGTGTTAGGCATTATATAGGATTGCTCAGCCAAGATTTTTAAATGCCAAATTTATGGCTATAAATCCCTCACTTAAACTACCTTTTTATGTACAGCGGAAATGAGGTAGAATCCCCCAACTCTCCTTTCTCCGTACTCGATACAGTGACACACATAGCATAATATAGTGGCACGCAATGCCTCCTATTTATTACAATAAAAGGAGAAAGCCTCGCATGTCTATTTCGATCAAGTACATTTGCTTGTTACTTGTATATCACAAGCCATATGCAGTATAGTTTATAGATATTAAAATTATTACAAAACCTGCACATATCCAAGTTGCTTAAGTGGCATTACAATGAAGAAAGTATTCACTCGAGATCTGAATGAGCTCGAATTGGTGTCTGTATTAAAAAATACTGTGTATAAAAAAGAAATGCCACCAGCAGCAAGTGGATCCTTGCTCTTCTTCTTTCCTTTTTTTAGGGACAACATTTTTTTTCATCCCATCAGAAACACAGCTCTCGCACGTATACACTCACATTATGTATAGTTTTTCCGCTTACTGTATATATGTGGTCGTGGTCATGAGTTACAAGGGAGTCACAAAGAAAGAAGTTCTCTCCATTCTCCAAAAATGCGAATGCTGTAAAGGGAAAAGCATTCGGTATGATTTGTCCACACGTATAAAGTAACACGGCCTTATTATGAACAACCGAAACGGAAAAAAGCAGGGACGAAGAAAAGGAGAAAAGTACACTCGTTGATGCTCATATTTTCTCCTTCATTTCATTGCAACTACTTCTCACACAACATAGTTTAACTTGTAGAGATATTTATTCAGGCCTTTATGAGACAGTTCTCGAGCAGTATGCCATCATGCCGCCTTACTGCTCATTAAATTAAGCTCCTGTCATCCCCAAGACAATGTTTTATGTTACCTTGCAATATTAGGAAAACTTTGTCTAGTGGCATTATTATTATTCTGAATCGTTTTCTTCTTTTTTTGCAAGAAGATGGTACATGGTACGTATACTTCACACACACACCACACACACATACTACCAAAATAATAATAATAA
>JAHZNF010002848.1:0-12542 GCA_027744215.1 Troglopedetes dispersus
CGAGAAGGAAAAATAATTTAAATTCATTATCACTTTCTTCTTCCAACTCATTCCTTCTCCTCCTTTTTTTGCTCCACAATAATCCCAAAAGGGTTGAAAAGGAAGGAAATCGAGGAGGAAAGATGCAAGTAAAAAAAAACTTTTTTCAAATGGGGATTTCTTCCTCATTTTATGAACCTTCTGCTTCCACTTGATAATTTCCCGTGTTCATCCATGTTCCCCGTGTAATAGTCGTCATATTTTTTTTGTTTCTTGAGGAAAAGAGAATAGAAAGAGAGCAGAAGGAAAGTGGAAGAGTATCATCATCACGACATTTTCTTTATTGCGTCTTTTATAAAAATATCATCTCTATTTTTCCTCCTTCTTCCGTATTGTGTTCTCTGACTTCACACTTTCTTTTTCTCACGTGCACACAGTTAAACACTGGATATCTTCCTTTTCCCTTCTTTTTCGAAAAAAAAGAAAAGATTATTTGCAGGAGGTTGTGTGTATGTGTGATACATTTTCTTGCCCTTGTGAGGAAGGAGAGGGAATGTTTTTATGACACAATCAGTGTTATTTTCATACTTTTATTAACAATATTATCCTCATCATTGTTGTCTTTTTTTCTCATGTCATAATAGTAGTGGTATAGTGGTTAGCAACACCAAAAAGCTACATGTGTATACTACATACTACTGTGGAGCGTGTAGCATGATAATAAAAACTGGAGCTTATGGGGAAATGAGTGAATGGGGAGGACATAAAACTCGGATCGAGTCCAGTTATTATCATTATTACTCTTGTATTGCAGTTTGATCGTTAAACGATTCAGGCTATTACGTCATCCAATTCTTTTCTATACCTTTCTTCACACATTTATAAATGTGCACCACCACCGTTAGCCGTTCTTCCTTCTGCAAATCATATTATGCTGGATATTATGCAAAATTCAATATTTTTTATTGGGAAAGTTTGGGGTGAAGTGAAACACGTGTATAGTAAAAAAGATCCACTTTGATTCTTTTTTTTACGTAATGTGCAAATAAAATTCAATCAACTCTTGTCATAAATCTGCAACGCAGATACAATCTCTTCGTTTCACCTCAACTCTTCCAAAAAAGAATTTGTACATATATCCTTGTACGAAAAAAAGAAGAGAGAGAGAGAAGAGAACCTATAAAAATATGGAGATAATTTCCATAATATTATATATATATATTTTCAAAAAATGAAGGAGACTTACCATAAATCAAAATACTAACCGGTTCCACACTCTCCCCAGATAAGATATTTTGAAAGCGACTAGACAGTCACATAAACGTGTGTCGTCATTGAGAGAAAAAAAGAGGGGAATTGCATAATATCGCATTCCCTCCTTTTTTTGATGATGATCATATCAAAATTTATTTATATTCTGCACTCGTTTCTATCCTCAGTTCAAGAGGTCTCTATCTCACTCAAACACACTTTTTTTTAGAAAAAAATACCACAAGAAGTGTTCCTATCTCTTTTTCCTTTTTTTCTTCTTGAAAGAAAATCTGGAGTGAATGGAAAGTAATAATATTTCAATTTGTTAAGAGGATGCTCATAGTCACCATTTTCGTCTGCTGCTAACTTATGCAGAACAAGTGAGGAAACTGATAAAGGGAACAAATATCAATAGATTCTCCGCGTCGACATTCATGCGGCTATTTTCACCATTTTTTATCTTACATTTTCATGCGTTTCCTTGCTGGTCATATCCAATTCAGATTTCGACTAAATCACCGTATCATGAAATAAAAAAAAATGATGCATATAAAAAAATTATAAAATCTAGCCAGGGTTACCTGCAGAGTAGGTCGATCGAAAATCGAAACTGATGAAGCTAAGTACCGTAGGGAAGATATCTCTCTGATTTTCGAACTGATAAGCGATAGAAGCGTATCATGATTCTGGGTCAATTTTTTAAGAAGCGTACGGGTTTCTGAAAAGAAAAGGGTTATCAAGTTACTTTATTTTTTTTATTTCGAAACCCGAGACGACAATCGAGAATAATTATCTCTACATTTTGGATAACATGTTGATTTTTTATAGTTTTTTCATGTTCAACTTTTAGCTTTTTCTTCTTCCTCTTTACATCCTTCCCTTTTTCCCCGGGAAAAATCCTTTTCATTCTTGAACTGAGAATAGGGATAACGCGTGTTCTCCTTAAAAATTGGGAAGGGAACACTGCTTACCCAAACTGCAGGCGGGGAACTGGGAAATCCTCACGGATTTGGAAGTGTGTCGTTGGTGTGTCCTTCTTCTGCTTTGCTGAAAACTCTAAAGAGGGATTACTACATGAGTTGGTCGGTCGTCGGCTTTTTTCCTTCCTTATCTTTTTTTCTTCTTGCTTTCTTGCATACTTATCGGTTGTTACGGAGAAGTCTCACGTTCTTGTCATCATCATCGTCAACAACCACAACAATTCATGTCGCCACGCATGCATATATATTTTGAAGACGACAGGATAAAAGTGGGGAAGTCAAGAACCTTTTTCCTGTTTTTCAGAAATGGTATAACACTGGCTTTATTACAAATATGTGCCACTATTTTTTTTCGAAGTCGCGGAGCTGCCAATGTCAGGGAAAATTTTCACGTTCACCCAAGACATTTTTATTATTTCTCGTAAAAATGGTGACGTTCAGCAGGCATCCCATTGTGCGTCCCTTAACGTTATTTATGGGAAACAATTTTTGCTCCTTTCATAAATTAGGTTGACATTAAATGGATAAAAAATTTGAAAATGAGTGCCACTTGGCAGCTGGGGAAAAGAGTTTGGAACAGTTGAGACACTATTTTTTAGGCGGGAGGGGGAAGCGATCAAACTTTACGATCATGAATTGGTGCTCATTTAAAAACACATTTTAGGATTTCTCATTCACATGCTTCCCATGACTGTAAACTTTATAACAACAAGATTTAAGATGAGTTTAAATTCATCTGGCTGGTTGTAACTTATCGACTGTTGAAATACATCGAAGGAGCAATTGTGCACAAAAGGTGAGAATATGAATATTTTATGCACACACACCAGGTTTTCTAAGCAAGTCAAATAGCGTTTCTGGAAGTAAACGTAGACAAGCTGATTCTAGCTACCCTCTTCTGTACGAGATTCTTATCTTTCCCCGTTCGCTCGAAATGAAGTGGATAGTTTGCATAAAATGTACGTTTCGTGCAACATGCATCTTTATTACAATGCCATTTTTTAGAGTCAGTGTTATAAGCATTCTTCCGGATCATGGATTGAGTAGCAAAGAATGTCATTTTCATGACATTTATGTAACCATCAAGGAATTCAAAATTAAGAATCCTGTTCTAAAATCAAGTACGTTTTATGTATCCTTTGCAGGATTCAAAATATCTTCTAGAAATTTGTTTTCAAATGTGGCTTCATGTACAATGTTCAATGTGAATAAATTGTTTTTTTTTTTCAATTGTATAACCTGTTCAGACAAAAATACTTTTTTAGCAAGTAAAGCATTCTCATTCGTTCGTTGCGTAGAACTCAATTCATGACTGCAAGTTTTGCTTATACAAACGTTGCTTTGGTGGCTTTAGTTTGCAATTGTATGCTCCTCTTCAGCTAATGATTACCGGAAGTAATGAAAAATTACCTATAAATGTGAGCAAACAAGTTTACGACCTGAAGACCAACCAAACATGAAATATTCTTAGAATGTTAGTTGAGATTCCACATTGACAATTTCTTTGTTTGGCTTGATAACAAGTTTATAAGTTTAAATTTATCTGAATAATATACAAATTTTGCGAAGCTCAAAAACTTGAAAATTCGACGACGGCTCTGTCAACCTCCTCTATGATGTATTTCTACTACATCTGCAGAATAGGAAAATAGTTACAGTAGAAAACTGAAATTGTACCTGAGTTTTGGTGCGTTACGTGCTCTTCCCAAGTAAATTTTAAAAAAAATCTAATTTATACCATTTAAGCTCCACGATGAACTACTCACCAGGGACCACTATAAATATTTACATTTTTCTCGCGCGCTGATCAACAAGGATGGTGGAAACTGATGGTGACAATTTTTGTAGTAAATACACCACACGACAATATAAATATTTATGTATTATGGATGGCTGTCCTAAAGATACAATTTGGGAATTGAAATGTTCAGAAGAGTTACTTCTCTTCACAGGACTTGGTTGGTCCAACGAGTTTTCCATAATTTGTGGAATTACATATGTGACAATTTCGACGCAACAGAATTTCAAAGTGTTGCAACAAAACCTGTGCTTCGCATACCTCCATCATCAGTCACCCTCTGTTATGAATATATTTACTTTTATGACCTGAATGGGACGGGGCGATTTTTTTGTTCACAAAAAAATGCTTCACATTCAGAGAACTTTTCTTTCCTGCTTGACTTTATTGTCGGGGAATGCCATTAAAGTAAAATGTGTTCATCGTTACTATTCCCGCCACTATTATTCTGCAAATGGTTTGAAAGGCTATTTTTTTATTCAAATCGTTCAAACCACACAGGATACGCAGTGTTTCCTGTGCACTCACCAAAATCCTATGGTACCAACAAATTATGGGCTTCTCTCTATTCCTTCTCCTCCTATTTTTTTCGAAAAAAAAATATCCAAATGGACGGGTGGACCAAAGACATGATTTTTTTTCAGTACAAAAAAGCAGTATTATTACCAAAAAAAAGTATATATAAGAGTGTTATTATTACCATTACATGTTTCCAGTGCCTCCCACCATTCCTTTTTATATATTTTTTTTGTAGGAAAAGAAGGGAAGATGCGTATAGTTTGGAAAGGAACGGGTGAAAAAAAAAATAAGAATGGTGTTGTAAATCGTTCAAAATGATGTCGTGTGGGCAGAGCCACAAGTGACGGATAAAAATTGCATTACATAAATATTAAATATAATTTTCAAGAAAAAAAAGGAGAACACACCCGCCAGTCACACGTTCTCGTTCTTTTTTTTTATTCCAGGAAATTTATGAACATAAGTTCTTTTTCTTTTGTAGTGGAGTAATGTTCCACTATAGAATCTGATACTATTTCGGGAGTCATCTAGAAAGTGATTTTCTTTCTTCGTTTTTTTAAAAAGAATGTCGGCCAAAACATTTGAATAATAAAAGTGGTATGTGCGGGTCATTTTTTAAGAGTTTCTTTTTGTAGAGTTCGATTCCTTCCTGGATAAGTTTTTTATGAAGGCTTTCATATGCAGAGCAACCCGTGCACAATATTCAGACAGGCATGAATATAGGAATAAAATTTGACCATCATCGCATGATTCCTCAAGAGAGCTACAATATGGTAAAAGAATGAAAATGTGAGCAATTTTTAATTCCATCATGTGGACAAATTCGTTTTATTGACATTTAAAAATATTACAATTTCGTCTCCTTTGTTACACTAGGTAAGACTAGGAAAAGTTCATGGTTGTAAAATGAAAAAAAAAATTAGAGAAGGAATTGAACGAAAGACCTTATCCTCCAGTAAATATCTTCACATGCGGAGAAAATTACGCGGGACTCTGAAAATAAAATCCAGCAGTTACCCCTAAATCGTCGACTCCTTCAATGAATAAGTCAGCGACTTACGCTTCCTTTCTCCTGAGAAAGTACCATTTGAAAAAAAAACTAGAAACTTGGGAAGAAAATTTACCAAGTTATTTTTTTCTTTGGAGATTGGCAAGCAATAGATTTTTATGAAGTTATATATTTTTTCCTGAAGAAGAAAAAAAAAATTAGGCGAAAACTTGTTCTCGCATCCTCCACTTCTTAAATAAGAAAGACTCGTTTTGTGTCCAAAAAAGGAGCAAAGAGTTAAGTCATTCACTTCTGGAAAAAATATCATAAAAATATGTTAAATCAAGTTCAACTCTTTCTACTTTCACACATTTTTTCCCGTCAAACACTCTCTTCTATGAAGGGAGCAAGCTTTTTTCTTAGCTTTCCAGTTGTACATAAATATACTAGTCAAAAAGAAGGAGCAAGGGGGAACAGGAGAAAGAAAACCCTTTCGGAATAACATATCACGCCTCTCATTTCTTTCGCTTTAATAACACCCGAGAAAAAAAAATGAAGTGACGGGAAGCAAGGAAAAATTGGACAGTTTCTCCCTTCTCAGAATCAATATGGGCATCCGTCCGGATTCTATTATGACCTTTGGTATCTTATTTCCGTCCGGAGTGTATAACCATCTATTTTTTTCCTGCTCAGTCTTGGGTTGTTTTTTTTTCTTATCTTTTTTGGTGCTCACTCAACCAAGAAAAAACACAATATACAAGGCTGTTATCTATCATAAACGTTTCCTTCCTGTTCCCTTCTTTCCTACTCAGTTTTTCGGGAAGGAAAAGAGAACCGGGAGTGTCTTGGAATGGAGCATTATTGGCACACATTATTCTACACGGATGGTTGAACTTCAAATCTAATCTTTTCCTATTTATTTCTCTTCAATCTTTCTTCCACTGACTTTTATGATGATTTCTTGTGTACTGCAAACAAGATTAGATTTTTTCCAAAAAAAAAAACTTTTTTTGGTGTGTAACATGCAAGCAAGCTCCTCTGATGTCTTCCTTTTTTTCTATCAATATTTTTGTCTGCGTGTTTCCACGTTGGCTTCAAGCCAGAGACCATTAATGAAATCAAGTCCAAAAGTGTTTCCGATTTATATGATGCGTGACGACGAGATCTTAAAAGGAATCCGTTAGGATCAATCAACTCCGACTAAATTCCAATGACCTTATATTATTGCCTAATTGAGACTGGGAAAAGAGTCTGCATTTCACTTCATTACTCATTTTTGCATCGGAAAGCATCTTGTATATTTTTTTCTTGTTTATTTTCAGAGTGGAAAACATAAAAAAAAATCTGAAGAGAAATGACTCAGACATTTGTGCAGCAACGGAGAAATTCACCGCGAGCCAATTTGAATGTCACCAGCCCGATTAGCATTATTAGCTGATTGTTGATTGAAACTGAACAAGCGCGATAAAAAAAACATTAATGGTCTCTGGCTTGAAGCCAACGTGGAAACACGCAGACAATTTGAATGTCACCAGCCCGATTAGCATTATTAGCTGATTGTTGATTGAAACTGAACAAGCGAGATAAAAAACAGAGGAGAGGACGGTTATTAATATCATTTTTTTTCTTGGAGTTATCTTGTCCCGACCGAGAAAACGAACTGAACAAAATAAAAATGTTAAGTAAATGCCGCCAGATGGAAGAGAGGAACTAAGAAATTTCTGCTAATTAAATGAGAAGGAGGGACGCTCCCCAAAGAATTTTCGTAGTCGATGGTGGTCCATCAGCGGAGTCGACACTCTGAAGGGAACGCGACGACGATGGAAAACGAGTGGCTGAGCTCCGACGAGACGAGGAAGAATTTCATCACAAAGTATCACGAAGGATGCCAAGTTGGGCTGTACGGGTGGAGGAGACGTTGTCTCTTCCTGGCACTGTCAATCCTCCTCCTACTCGTTGTTATNAGTCGATGGTGGTCCATCAGCGGAGTCGACACTCTGAAGGGAACGCGACGACGATGGAAAACGAGTGGCTGAGCTCCGACGAGACGAGGAAGAATTTCATCACAAAGTATCACGAAGGATGCCAAGTTGGGCTGTACGGGTGGAGGAGACGTTGTCTCTTCCTGGCACTGTCAATCCTCCTCCTACTCGTTGTTATCAATTTAGCCCTAACCCTGTGGATATTAAAAGTTATGGAATTCTCAGCTGTAAGTCAACCCTTCTTTTGGAGGAAAACAAAAATAGCTGTTTTTTTTCTTGTAATTTATCTTCAATAAGTTATCTTAAGAGTTTAATT
Organism: Troglopedetes dispersus; assembly: GCA_027744215.1. Taxonomy (NCBI): domain Eukaryota; kingdom Metazoa; phylum Arthropoda; class Collembola; order Entomobryomorpha; family Paronellidae; genus Troglopedetes; species Troglopedetes dispersus. Next base: position 7,814 of record JAHZNF010002848.1, read on the forward strand.
TATTCTAAGTTCTAAATAATCTTGTTTCTATGCTTCTTTTTATACCTTTAAATCACATTCCATCCAAAACAATGTACATACGGATGAGGATTTTTGCGTGCACGAAATTCAGGAATTTAATAGGTCCTTTTCAACCTTCCAAGATTGCACGAAATTAATTTATTAAAATCCCGGAAAGGGTCTCGTCTCAACAATGACAATATATTCTTTTACGAGGATCCTGCTTTTATGTGATCTTCTGTTTATATATTTCTAAAAAAAAGAAGAAAGCTAGGAAGAAAAAGCAGTGCGATGATGCCGGCACAACAAAAAGAATCTCTACTTCGCTCTTCCTCATATTATCCCCACATTCTTGGTATTTTTTATGTGTCCTCTTCAAAGATTTTTTACGGTGCAGTGGGAATTTAAGATGAGCTATGATGAGCGAGGACCATGTTTTTTTTGAAAAGCTGGAGCGTAAAAACTGACCAGTTGGCCTTTAGCTCACTCACTCACTCACAAAGTTATATGTATTTTGATGAAGATGAGATCACGCTAGGGCTTCCCCTTTCACGCACTTTTTTCTATTTTCTTCGAGGAAAAAAGAGGAAATTTTGAGAAAGACGTTATTGTACCTATACGCAACATGCTAATCACATAAGTAGCGTAATATAGTGGGTAATCCTCCTTTCACGTTTTTTTTACAAAAAAAGCAGAAATGACAAACAGGAGCCAGATTCTATTTCATTACTTCCATTATCCTCATTATTTCTTCCCCTTTGAAAAGATTTGAGAATAAAGCGGAACGCGTTTCATAATTACCTTAGAAAGAAAAAGTGCTTTGAGTGAATGGAAATTGATTGCTATTATGCACTCACTTCCTCCTTCACGTCAGTGAACTTGTTCAGAAAAAAAAAGAAAATGTATCAAACCTGGCTCTCTCTCTCTCTTCCTTTTTTTTCAAAAGAAAGCAGGAGAGTCTCGCACAGAAAAAAACGTAGGTACCAAAACAGATGTTTTACTTTTTAAAAAAGACTTTTCAAAGAAAAGTAGGTAAGTCCTTCACGAGAAAAGAAGTCTGATATGCAAATGTATCCTATTATTTACAAACATCAACACTTTTCACTCTTCCTTAAAAAATACTGGGGTTATAAGGAAATAAAAGATCAGAGAAAAAGATAAGGAGTTTCCTTGTATTCATGCCGATCAAAAGGAATATTTTTTATCCAGAGGAAATTCCTTTTAAGGATCGTCACATTAACTAAATTATTTCCAGCTATCCCATTTCCTGTTAGTGTTGTCGGATTTTAAAGTAAAACTTGTAGTTATATATTTTTTTTGCCGAACTTGTGTGGATGTAAAGCTGACGGGAAGATTTCATGATTTTATTTCGGCTCAAGTCATCATGATAAGCAAAGTAGACTTAGAGTTGAGCAAAGTACGTCTGAGAAGCCAGGTTTCTTTGAGGCAGAACATTTTTATACCAAGAAATATAAATCATAGGTTTTTTTCGTATTTTTTGTGGAATTCTCCTTCCTTCCTTCTTTCAAAGTGGTGGTGCTGTTTGAAGCGGAGTAGAACATTTGTTCTCACAACTGTCACAAAAGTTATACACATATGACACTATATTATGTCATATTATCATGATGCGGGTTAAATACGGAAATTTTTTTTTGGTGGAAGCAAGAAAACTTGTCTCTGATAAAATGGCAATAAATATTATTTTTCCTCTATGTAGTATTTTATTTTATTTACTTCATGCTAATCTCCTCCTGTAATATGCCAGTGGGCAAGGATTTTGGTGTGGCAGAGTGTGTACAAAAATATATTTTGTTCACAGTTACAACCATTTCTACTCTTTCGTGCATGATCTGGCCCATTTCACTTGGCACCATGGTTTTTTTTCTTCCATATCATAGACGTTCGTAGCCGTCATCAAAGGCGTTCGTTATTGCCGCAATTAACTCCTCCTGCTCCGCGTTATTAAACTTTAGTGGAGATTTATGTGGCGTAATTAATGTCTTCACTTGAGTTCACACCAGCTTGACCCATAGGATTCTCTGCACTCTAAATTATATAGTTCAAATTTTTTTGCATAATAAAAAATAGAGTAAATGGCAATTACGACCTGTGTTCATGGAACATTGGTGGACTTTTATGTTCCAATGGAATGAGGCTGATGAAAGTTGTATGTCTCCAAGCTAGAGTACATATGTACTATGGATTTTTAGTAATACAAATACATGCTAATGTCGACAAACTTACGTAAAGGGAGGCTCGTGTGGCTGGTGACTAATAACTGAGGTGGATACCATATTAAAGTTTAGTAGCACTTCAATTATTTATTACCAAATTCGAGGTGACTTTCTTGATATTGAATTTTTTTTAATAGCACAAGAAAGGTTGCAAAAATGCGATAATTTTCACGTAATAGCTGCGTGAGTAATAAGAATAGCAATGAGGAAAAAAGATTGGCATTACATCAACACATCTTACATTTTGCGTTTAAAAAAAGAGAGCAAGTCAAAAAAAAGCAGAATCTTGTCGGGTTGTCTTTGGGATGTTACCAAGTTCACCTCATTCATCACCACGGCTTATCCTTTCCTTTCCTTCCTACATAAAGCGCTATGCATTCCGCATTTCATCAACATCCTTATTATTACATGCCATGTCCCTTCTCAATTTCTCAAAATGTTAGTTCCAGTGGCAAGCTCGACGTAGCAAGCAGACAGGAAATATTTTGCCCTTTCAAAGTTCAAAACTAGATTGTCGTAATGTACTCCTTTTTTTGAGGTATGACTGACAAGAATGGATGAACTGTGAAGAGAATAATTCTAGAAAATATGGAGCTTCAAATTAATAAATCGATTACGAAGAGAAGTCCCACGTGCGTGGTTTGGAACGAATGAATGTAGATTCCTTTAGGATTCTTTCATGGATACGGAAGCTTAAGAACAATAAATAATTTCTTTCTGGTTTGGGGCCAAACTGGCTAATTAAAGATGCTCATATGGAACCTGTTTTTCTTGCGATCGGAAAGGCAGTATTGTTTATGCACACTTTAGTTCCGTAATAAATGTACCGACGACTATGTTTGGAAACGTCGGGAGATTGGAGATGTGTTTGGCTCGGAGCCTGGAATTTGTCTGAAGTTATTTTGACAAGTGCGTTTAAACTTGTAAATGTACTTTTCAAGTGAACGTCATGCTTTCTAGCTATCCATCTTGAGAAGTACAAAATGTATACAGAATACTTACTTTCTATCTGTCTAGATTTGGGAGGTTGGAAAAGTGAGAAATTGGAGGAAGATGACATTGCCGGAAATGAAGTGAATTTTAAAACGAAATCATTTCGTTTTTCATTTGCGATATATGGTTGCATGTAGGAAGTATTGAAAAAGAGTACGGGAATCGTTTGGAATTATCAAAAAAGTTTTGAAGGAGCCCCCCGAGAATATTAGCAAAAGATCAAAATGACATTTGCTTTGCTTACATAATCATCAAGTACAAATATTATGCCTGGATTATCAGTTGCAAAAAAAAATCTTTAAGTATGATATTTTTGTGGGACATTAATCAGGACGGCTTGGGACCACTCAAAGTAATTCCAGGAGGGATTCAACTCCGAGGAGAAGCCATGGTGCTGGATAAGTTGATAGCTTCCAGGATTGGATCTCGTAAGGGTCAGCCAATTCACATAGAGTCGTCGAGAAATATTAGTCTACTTTCAAGAGGAGGAGATGGTCGCGTGCATAATAAACTTTTTATAGGTAAGATAAAATGCCTTAAGATAAGATGCCTTTTCTTAAGATGATGTTCAGCTAGCTGACTTCTCAAATAGATTTCTTAAATATGATGTTTTCTCATATTTTTATGTAAATATGTTGTTCTTGTAGGAGATGACAAACTGGAGATTACGGCGCAAGGAATGAAAATCACAGATACACGAGGAAGACTGCTGTTCTCTGCGGACAGAAAGGAGGTCCTTGTAGGTGCTGAACTACTTCGAGTCACAGGTATTGAAATCAGTAGAAGAAGTTATTCAAATAAAATCTGAGAATATTTAGCTTTGGTCATGATTCTAATCATTGTTTTTCTTGGTGAAAACGTTTTTGCAGGTGAAGGAGGAGCAGTATTTCACGGATCAGTACAGACTCCGTTGGTGAGACCCGAGGCTGGTAATGAGCTCAGGTAAGCAAACTTTGCAGTGTGTGAGTAAAGCCCTAATATTTTTTTTTCGTTATGAATTTCAATAATCTTCTTATATGAATAATTTTGACTGAAGACTGGAATCGCCAACCAGAAACCTGAATGTATTTGCTCTTCATGGAGTCGCAGTGGAGTCACGAGCCGGCGACATAACTGCAACATGCCTTACCGAGTTTAAGCTGCAATCTAAAGCTGGAGCAGTAAGTACTCAGACTCTAAATGTTCAAACTTATGCTAACGTTTCTTCATATTATTATGCAAAATATATTTTGATATTTAGGTTAAACTGGATGCTCCAAACATTTATTTGCCCAAGCTGAAAACGGCAAGTGTGACAGGAGCGAAATTGCCAACGGCTGGAACGAGTGTGTTCCCCACGTCAACGATTAGTAGGTCTGCGAGACCGGAGGTGTATCAAGTATGTGTTTGTGGCAAAGGACGCGTATTCCTCGCTCCACCGGAAGGACCATGCGTTGCAGATAATGACGTTTGTCGGTGACTCTTCAATCTTTGCCTCAATAAATGCACTCAAAAGATGAGAA
>JAHZNF010002849.1:0-13186 GCA_027744215.1 Troglopedetes dispersus
TCTCTCGAGATAAATGGGAAAGATATTAATTCGAGAAATGGGTCTGCTGATCTGTTGCCAAAAAAAATCCTGTGAATGAGCACACACGTGTCCATTAAATTGTATTCAGCAAAACTCCTAATCACAATCTATGTTTATTGCTTTACTATTATATTTTCTACTTTTTGACGTCATGTAAATGGATACCTGTTGGTAACTCAACAAAAAAAAACAAAACTTGCTGGAGAATGTGATTATTTGTGATTAGGCTACGCTGTAGACTCATGGAAGTCCGCAACTGGAACTAATCTCCAGCCACTCCTTTACATCACTTTACTATACTAGGACTTCTGTTTCATCTTCAGAACATCCTGCTCAGGATGAAAATAAAAAGTATGAAAAATTGAAATGACTTTATATCATGAATCTCTCCCTCATGATTTGTGGCGGCGAACAGGTTGTACCAGTTCAAAAAAAACATTACGAAATTTTCAATAAGCGCAAACCATTAAATTTTAATTCACACTGTAAAGGACGGAGTTAGTTGACCACATATTATGTGGCAACGTGAATTTTTTAGTTAGTATAAATTGAGGGTGCCATGATGAAATCACGTGCTGTGAATATATATATGCTTTGATAAGCATAATGATTGCATGACAGTTTTATGCAGATGACCACCCTCAACATTCCATAAACATTAGAATCATTAGCATTAAGGCACATTTCCAGAATTCATTAAATTTTTCCATGAGAAATGTGCGACGGGAGAAAAGAATGAAATGAAATAAAAGCTTCGCCAACAACCCCTTTTTCCGCAAATTTACGACCATTTTAGGAAAAAGGTAGGAATTTATTACACGTAGTCCATGCCAGGAGGCAGGTACACACATCGTAGATCGTGCACAATCATAATATTTTTCCCGTGGCTTCATAAAATCTGCAATTACCATCACCATTAATCAGTGGGTAAGATCAGGTATTCCTCGTAAAAAAACTCAATGTGCTTTTTACTGGAGAAATACATACAAATCAAGGCCAATAACTTCACGAAAACCTTTTGTTCCCGGAGATAATCAAGGACCAAGGTTTACTTATCAACAAAATATCACTAATGATAAGAATAAAAAATATATATATTTGATGAAACTTGAGTACCCATTTAAAAAACTGGAAAAAATCAATAGTCAATTTCATTGAGAAACGTGACATGGATTTTGACGCAACCAAAACTTTGTGTGGCGTAATTTCTTTGTTTTGTTTTTGTTTGTAAAACGCATAATGCCGACTGACAAGAGCATGAATGACCGTTATTATTACTAGCGTGCTCAGTTGAGTTGAGTTCACCACCGACGACAAAGCAATGAATATGGATGAAAGGGAAAAATTTACATTTGGCAACTGACGTACAGAGACGCGGAGTAATTATCAAGGGTGTGAGCACATTTACTACTTTGTCCCTAATTGCTGCTCTGTTCCTTCAAAAAAATTGTTTCACGTTCACGACTATGCTCACTTGGTGCACGGGGACATTAATTTGAGTAACTCGCCCAAATCAACTATAATTTTGTTAACTGATCTCTCTGAAACGTAAGATTATTTGTTCAACAAGATTTTTTTTTCGTGAAAAAATTACTGTAAAAACAATGCCGTGGCCTTCACAAGGTCAACAATGACCAGAAGGGAAAAAAATCATAGCGAGTTAGTTTTTTTTATCAGGAATCTAACCAAATAAGAACAATAAATACAATGGCAATCTGCATGCAGACAGTCTCCACAAGTACAATTTGATAACAATGATGAGACACAATTCACAATGATTGGTTCACAACAAAAAAAAAGCGTCTCGGAAGGGAAGCAGTTGAATGACAAATAGTGAAACATAGCGTAAATAACCGCATTTTTCTGATCAGAAGAACAACCGAAAACAAAAATGAGAGTAATGGACACATGCGGACAGTGTGCCTAAATAAATATTGTTGTGCAGGAACAAACAATGCGGAAGGAAGGTCATCTCACCTTCCCTCAAGTTTTTCCCTTCATAATAGACACACCAAAAAGTGTCCTGAACTCTGTTCCGTTTTTATCCTTCTCAGATCTTCTTCGTTGATTACCGAAAGTGTTATATTTAGACACGACCTTTAAAATCAGGAACAAAGGAACATAACGCGAAATTGTCTGTCTTGAATATTTTTACCCTCGTAAAATGTGGTGGTGTGCCAATGAGAAACTCAGCTGGATTTATTTAAATATGCTTTAAATTTTGGAGAAGATGATATCGCCTTTTCCACAAGCAATCTGCTGGTCACTTGTAAATAATGGAACATGACATGTGTGATTCATATTAATGATAAGTTACGAAAATTCCATAACATTTATAACCTACGGAGATACTATAATCCCTCACAAAAATATCCTTTTCTCATTTTGTTTTTATTACCTAATACTCTTGAGAGAATACCGCGCACACATAATTCATCCTTCTACTAACAAAAGGATATGTAATCCTCGCGAAAATGGAATCCTCCTAATTTCCTCTGTAGCATGTACCCTTTTTTCTGATACTTTACCTTTGTTGACAATGCTAATCACCATCATCAACAACCAAAAACTAATAGTTTTTCTAACAATGGCCAAAATATTGAAGCAGCAGGAGGAGGACCAGAAGAATTCAATTTCACGTTCACACCACCACCACCACATCGATCAGTTTTCATTCTTTTGTTTACAACTTGCATTGTTTTCCTTTGTCCCATTATTTGCTTGTTGAAGATGTGTAATTTATGTCCGTATTATTATTATCATTTTTTTTATTGTTACGACATAGCACGAATTCTATTTTGTATTGTGACCAACATAAATATATCTGTTTTTAGGACGACAATTGGATCTGTCAAGACAAGAGTCTTGTCGTGTGTTCTCCAAGGTCGCTTTTAAAAAAGGAGGGCATCATAAAAACAGAGTTTTTATTTGGAGCACTTAATTTCACAGTTGAATTATTTTGCCGTTATTGTGTCCAGTTATCTTGTTGTTTGCAAAAAAAATATTCCTGTTATTACACAACCAAACATTCAATTACGTGTGCTTTTATTGTAGAGCAAAAATAAAAAACACTTGAACTTCATAATAGTCTCTATTCTTCTTATCCATGTCATTGTTCGTATTTTACAGATTCCGTCTCAATAATTCAGATTCAGTTTGAAAGAAAAAAAATTGAACTTTTTCAATTTTCTTTCAATTACATCTTTCTACAATCTGAAGGTCATTTTCTGATAAGTCGAAAAAAAGGCATTTAGACTAGCAAAAGCCAGTCCAACTGCTGATAAGAGGGGTTTGCTTGCTGCAACAATAGAAATTTTTAGACATGATCTAATCACCATTTTTGCTCTCGTAAGTAAATTCTTTGTAGTGGCAAGTACATATTTAGGTATATTGATTAGGCAAAAAAAAATGGATGAGGCAACCACACACATCCCTTCAAAAAAAAGAAACAAAATGAACGATCAAGAACTTATAACAGCGTATCATTAATTTTCTGTACAAATTTTTCCATTGAACTACATGAACTTCTAAAGTAGTTCTTGCAAATGAACCAAGAAAACATTAAACAATGAAAAATTATTGCTTGTTTAACTAAACAACAAGAGAGCTACTGCTATTTATATTTGTTCACTAGCTACATTTATTGCGAGCTTGTCTACAAAATTCAAGAAATGCTTGTAACGAACAAAAATCTATATTTTTTTTCTGTTCCTTTGCTTGGCTGTTATTTTGGTTGGGTGCAGTGTACTGCAACCACCAACAACAACTCCCTCCCCCAAGAAGAAAAAAAAAGACTAATCGTGGTGAAGCCAAAATTAAGTAAAATATTAATTCTCCTAAAAACTCACTTCTCAATCTCAAAATTGTTTGGCTAATAACAATAAACAATCATGCGCAATTATTATTACTTTAAAATGTAGTTTGTAACAGTTCTTTTTGGACGTTGGTGGTGGTGGTGATCCACTGTTGCAACTTTTGTGCACATTTATGATTCCTCCACAATTCAATTTCAATGTTATATCATCACCCAACAAAGAGCAGCTTAATGGTTATCAAAGTTATCACATAAAGCACATATTATATGTGCAACTAACTCCTGTTACTTCATCCCTTCACGTTGTTATTTGATTAGGAAGGAAAGATTGTGTAAAAAAAAGTTGTTCTTGCTTTACTATTCGTGGCCTGCTGCTGCTGATAAAAATTACTCTTATAATATTGCGTTTCTGATAACCTCACGGAGAGATATGTATGTACTCACGTAACCTATATATTACATGGAATATTTTTTTTTATTTCGAAAGTATTTTGATATTGAACTTGTGCGTGTGTTGTTTTACATTTTGTTTTATTTCTCTTATTAAAAAGCCCTAAAAATGACCCATGTGCCTTAACTCACAAAAAAATGTATGTGATAAGTTATACATTCCTTTCATAATTCATCACTTGGGCTAGACAGGACCTGCTGGGACCACACCGCCGCTATTATTACCACTTTGTAATTATTCATTCATTACTCCATTCACTTTCATTGTTCAGTAACGCAAGTTGACAGATACTCACTCCATCGGCACAGATGAGATACGATATACGATACGAATTTCTCTCTCGTGTAAATCATCATCATCAGTGGAGCAAGCGTGTGTGTTGTGAAGGAATTATGTCACCGTAAAGTTTGTCGAGGTGAACTGATTACTTAAAAATAAAAAGTGGACGATCGCACCTGCTCGCATATACTTCTCTTTTAAGATGACTTACAAGCAAGCATAATCCCTGTAGTAAATGTTCCTATTTTTACATATATATTTTTTGGGGGACACAGGCACACATGTCACCACTTTGCCAGAATTTATACGAGCCTTCAGAATCGTGCCTACCGCGCGCGCGGACATATGTTTTCGTCATTAATATTGGATTTTTGAACCAGTTACGTTACAATTTTGGAGAAAGGAATTCATTACACCAGTTCTCACTTGTGAGCACTCACAAGCTGAGATTTGACATTGAGCTTGTCAAAGATCGTTCCTGCTGCGATTTTTAGAGCATGTTCTCACATCAAAAATTGCTTTGCTCAAATTTGGAATTTAATATTTTCTTTGTCTTTAACAGAAAGCATAGTGGAAAATAAGGATTCAATTGTTCTTGGGATTATTTACGAGTTCTACAAAAATAATTGCGAACAATATGGATCGCAAACATGAGGATTTTCAAGCAAAAATATTCAAACCAAATCAGCAACAGAAAGGGTGACCCTAAACCACTTTTCATTTTCATTTCAAACAATTTTATTGCCACATCATAGTTCAAAATCGTATGGCTTTCATAAATGTATTTCGCTCTTGAACCTTAACATGCTGAACCCATCAACCACTCATAATCACTTATCCAATTGATAATTTACGAACACACATATAAAACATTTGCCTAAACAATGACGTACAAAAAAATTAAATGGAGTATGTCGATTATTTTTTTTAAATACGTAACTACTGACAGACATGCATGCACTATGATTAGTTAGCTGTTGACCATGACTATAACTATTACCACGATTATTGTCAGTCAAACCAATATAATAATTATAATGGACACAATCACTCGATAGTTTATCCCTTGAGGTGTAAGCTAAGGGTGCTGCTGCAAGGTGCAATTTCATGTAAAGTGCAGCAGGCAGACAATGAACGAGACTGATCATGAATCATGAAGATAAACTATTACCACGATTATTGTCAGTCAAACCAATATAATAATTATAATGGACACAATCACTCGATAGTTTATCCCTTGAGGTGTAAGCTAAGGGTGCTGCATGCAAGGTGCAATTTCATGTAAAGTGCAGCAGGCAGACAATGAACGAGACTGATCATGAATCATGAAGATAACCCTGCTCGATCAAACCTATCTTTTTTCTCTGCTGCACTTATTATTGCCTCCCTTCCAAATATTAGCGCAACAGTTCATCATGCTAGTTAAATAATGGTGTGGTGATGGTGGTTTTTTTGGTGATGCAACGATAAAATATGGATGATAACCATTAAAACTAGGAATGAGTACAGAGACCATTAAGAATCTTTGAGGTAGAGTTATTTTAATTTCTATTATCAACATCCTCACATAAAATAATATGTGATTACAACTGCGACTAGTACGTGTGCATCAAAAAATTGGTAAGGAGGATCAAAGCCAATTAATGATTAGCTGTCCTCATCAGACATGACCACACAACAAAAATTAACTACTTATTATTTACCAACAAAAGTGACTTCAGACATTCATCAATAAAATTCCATCATGAATCAAGACAGAAACCTCATCTTACTCAAACCTGAAAAAAAAATTTTTGTGGGTCGTCTCTCAAAATTACTACTGAACACGAGTACTCAGAAAAAAAAGAAACTCGTAATAAAAATAGCCAAATAAAAAACTATAATTTGTGTACACACTTCAGAATGACATTCATAACGATTACAGAGATAGGTACGGCTTCAATAATGAAGCACTATTCATGCACGGAGTGGTGCCGTCGGCTGCTTCATTTACGCAGTCATTCATTTTTTATTTATTCACTTGATTCACAAATGCAAACTAGTGTGGAGGATGCGTGTCCTCTCGCAGTAATTTATTAATGAGAGGACGTGATCTCCTCAAGACATTTCAATTCTCCCCGATTTTTCTTTCCTCTTTCGTTGTTATCTAATTTACAATGTTACATGTTTAATGCGTTTTATGTGCACGTACACGTTTGCTTGAATAATAATAATGGTTGCAGCTACATTGTCTGCACCACTCACCACAACAATCACAACAACACAATCAAGGAACAATAATGTAACAGGTGGACCAATAAATAGAATTCTACGAAAATATATTCTTGTGCATAAATCTCCAAATTATTAATTTATTACCGCAAAATTGTTGTGAAGGTGAAACTGCCTTCACTTACTATTATTATATGCATTTCTGCAGCAGCAGCATAACGAAGATAAGAGCAGATATTAAATCATAACCCTGTGTATAGTAGAGTCATTATTATTATTATTACTAGTTTTTATAAAACCAAAAAATGCAGCACACTATTAATAGATTAAATATTAACGTAATTTTTCCTAAATTACCTGAACGTAAAATATGAGATGCGTGTGCATATAAATAAAAAAGCCTGTTGGAATGAATTTGTGGATATAATTCACGTGTGTGCCGAAAAGTTATTAGTATTCATGGGTTCTTTACCCTTTGTATTTGTGGTAATATGTATTACTTTTAGGAGAAACGATCTCTCCAATTGATTGAAGCGCAAACTATTATCCCATTTCTTCGAGAACAAAAATCATGGTCGAAAGTGATTCATCAAATGTAATTAGCCGGTAAAAAAATATAAAGGACTCAGTTGCTGTTGTTGTAATCTCATCAAAAACACTTGTGCCACTTTTTGCTTATACAATTGACCCTATCATATATATTGCTGCAGCAGCAGTGTTTCATTTTGTTGCGCCACATCTTATCTTAATTGCACACTTTTTCAACCTTTACAAGGCTTGAGGCAACGGTAATCCTTAAAAGCGTTAATAAATGACACGAAAAATCAAATTCCCCATCCATCCATTCTGTCAAGTTAGTAATGTCCAATTTGTCATCTTTTTTTATGAATTGAATTGCATCAAATGAAGCTGTCTGCCCTTTTACTCGGTAATTATGAAGAGTCAAATTTTATTTCTCAATCCTATAACTTCTTTTTTTTTAAAAAAAAGCTTCAGCAGGTGATAAAAGTTGGCTCTTACCTGAGTTAGTTCTTTGTAGTGAATCCCTTTGGATGAGTCCGGCTCAGCGATCCACATGCGGAGTGATTGCTTGACGAGATGAGGATTCTTCTTCAGTTGGAGCTTCACATCCTTCCCAAATGCATTGAAACTTACTAGTCTCTTGTCATCCTCTATCGACCTCTTACTCCGTGAACGTATTGACACAACTTCATACTCTGGCACTGCAATTGCAGAAATAAAAGTTTATACTAAATGCTTTTATGTGCAATCTATCATCTCCATAATAATAATAATATTATGTCCGGCATCAGCTTCCACTTTTAACTTGCCCACCTTTACGTCTTGTTTTCTCAGAAACAGCAATAAAATGAAGATGGTGATGACGTGCCATAATTTTGATGATTTATTTATCCTGCTAGTCCCTCATGTCCACTTTTTGTAATGGGATTTTAGGAAATCAAGGTGTGTGTGATTGCAAACACACTTGTCACACACTACATCACATATTAAAACCATCATCACATCTGAAAGTGGGACTTCGATGCAAAAACCTGAATTAGTGATAATAATTCTTATGAAGCACATTTCAGAGGTTCCTAGAACAAAAGACTGAGGCCAAAGGGTACATCACAACCCTCTATTTTTGGAATACCTATGTCCTTTCGATTTCATTCAACCTAGAGACAAGAGCACTGAACTATTAAGCTCGATCCATGTAATGGGATTTTAGGAAATCAAGGTGTGTGTGATTGCAAACACACTTGTCACACACTACATCACATATTAAAACCATCATCACATCTGAAAGTGGGACTTTGATGCAAAAACCTGAATTAGTGATAATAATTTCTTATGAAGTACATTTCAGAGGTTCCTAGAACAAAAGGCTGAGGCCAAAGGGTACATCACATCCCTCTATTTTTGGAATACCTATGTCCTTTCGATTTCATTCAACCTAGAGACAAGAGCACTGAACTATTAAGCTCGATCCCTTCCATGCATCCACGGCGAAGGTTTTTTCCAATACGTCTTTTTCAATAATTGTTCAACTACAAACTTTCAGGTAAGGCAACTGTTCTCTTCAATCCCCAACTCAGTTCTCAAGATATGGAGATAAATAGATTTTCTAGGCAGTTAACAGAACATGACCTTTGTGTGCATTTTTGGGTGTACTTGAGAGAAGGTGCATCAAATGAAAATGCAACTTGCTACCCCGTCTCTTTTTTAAATCATTGCTGCTGCATAAAATATTATGTTCATCAAGTAGGGATCTTTTTTTTTATCTTTCCATCTTTATAACTAGACTACATATATTTCTTACAAAAAAATACGGAGACAACAGCGCGAGGGGCAATATATGTATGACTGTATTATGGTGCAAATAAGCATCACACTGACCAGCCTCATCCTTCACTTTCGATTTCAAGGGCAAGGTCATTTTGAAAGTAAAACCAAAAACCATTGTTGCATGCTAACTTAAGCTGAGAACATGCTTTAGGCAAACCATTTTTATTATTATCATCATTTATATTTTCAGACTGGTTTTTTTTGCCTTACTAACCTTTCAGTGTGTTCATAATTGTAAATAGCACCTTTTTCCTATTCATACCACATCATAAAACTTAGGTATACCTGTGTGTGTGTTAGGGAAAAGGTTAAACATTGATTCACACACAACATGTATCATTATTTGTTCTAGGAAACTGGGAGTACATTCTGTGAACTTGTATGCTTGCGACTGGACTTAACTAACACCCGTTTACTTCCTGACTTGACCATCCACAATAAAATAACCTTGCTTTATCCCACAGGTATCTTGTTTCCTTCTCAATGCAAACTGGACCTGAGTGAGAATTCCAAACTAACCATTTCTCCAGTCTGGCTCAACCATTTTATTGTTTTTTGTGTGTAACAAACAAGAAAAAAAATTCAAGGAATGGGTCATCCTNCTTCTCAATGCAAACTGGACCTGAGTGAGAATTCCAAACTAACCATTTCTCCAGTCTGGCTCAACCATTTTATTGTTTTTTGTGTGTAACAAACAAGAAAAAAAATTCAAGGAATGGGTCATCCTAAATCGTCACAGATAAATAAAGTGCACCACTATTTGTACTAGGCCACATTGAAAACTGAACAAGGGCACCGTAACAGTGGACAAGGACGCAGACAAACAAAAGGTGGACCAAAAGTTAAAAATAGAATACAAAAGAAGAAGACTGTAAATAAATAATATTTTTCGTCTTCCCTTTGAGAAGGTTTCATGTCCTTTTTTTACAAAAATAAATATAAATACTCACCTTGATGATGACTATCGACTTGAAAAATTTGCTGAAGTTCCTTCTCACCCATTTGAGTGTGAATCTATAAAACAAACAAAAAAAAAAGGATTTAAGACCTATGTGTTCACTAAAACACTACAAAAAAGTAAATTTCGCGAAAAAAATATAAATAATTAGGTAGGAGAAAGTAAATAAAGAAGATCGTATTTGCGTCAGAATAAAAAAAGAGAAAAGAGGATGAGGCAAAAATAATATTTGTAGAATGAAATGACGTTGTTGTCTGCTTACTTGATGTGATGGGATAGCAGCCACTTGGCTGATGCTGCATATGAAAGCTAATACTAAGGAGATCCATACTAAAGATGAAGGCGAAGAAGTAGACGATGATGATGATGATGATGTTCTAGAGAAATACGAAGAGTAATCTGAAGTAGGTGAATAACATTTTTTGACAACAGAGGATGGTGATACTGATGGTTCTGTACAGCTTCTAAGATTAGTTTCATTCGCTCCTAGCGAATCTTTCGAAGAGGATTTTCGAGTGGCTGCTGAAGAAGAAGACGGTGGTCGCAATCCTGATTCCGGTCTGGTATTATCATCTGATGAAAGAAGCAGGCGAGCAGTGCCTAAAAAATCGGCCATGGTAAAGGCCGTTCTTGTAGGCTCACTTAGTCTATCCTGAAAATCACACACAAAAAAAACAAAAAAATTAATAATTGAGTCCTTTAATAAAAACTTTGGATTAATTGGAGACTAAAAATACATCCAGCTCACAACAGAAAAACCTCGAATCAAGTTTTTCCCACTCCAAACTTCTTCTCAACAAGTCAAAAATTTATCCACTTAAGAAATTCGCTAATGGAATGATTATTAAGATTTTTAGCTTTGTCTTCGTAAAACTCTCCAGAGGTCTATCATCGCTGACAAACCACACGTAAATGACTGGCTGAATAATGGATCAACACGTCTCCCTCACCTCAACAATGCCCAGACTTTATCACAAGGTATGTGATCCTCCTTAATGAGTATCATTAAAGCACCATGATTTTTGCCACTCTTCTCCTTACGACGAGGAATGGGGATTGGCCACCTTCACCAGCACAGCCACATGGCAGCTAGCTTAGAGGTGGTATTTATTTTATCCAGAAGAGATGTTAAAAAAACGAGAAGATTCTTTTAGGGATCTACTACTTCCATGTTCTCATGTTCCCATCATCATAATTACTATTACTACTCAAGACTATGAAACATTATGGAAGATTGTATATACATATATATTTTTTTTAAAACGTCTGACTGAGTTCTATAATTCATTTGTTTACATTTTTGCATAAAAATACTATCATTCTCTGACACTCTTCTCGCATCATGCATCATGGAACAAAGTAGGAGCAAGCAAGCTTCTTTTTTTTCCACCTTATTATGTATATGTACGTGTACATATTTTAGTAAGACAAACAATATTTATAAGTAGCGTTATTTATTATTGCCATAAACCCTTCCTATATCATCATCATCATAGTTTTTTTTTCAAATGAAAAATTCTAGCTTCGTGTGATTCTCATGATGAATGCTTTTTTTTCTGGAGAGGGCTCTATACTTCTTGAACTTTTGTTCCTTCTAAGCAAACAAATGGGCTAATTTGGATAAAAAAGGATAGACCACGAGCGAGCGTGCAACAACGTCCAACTCAGTACCATTCTTTTTCATTCTTATCAAATTCTAGTATCACCTCAAAATACAACTCTGGTATTATCAAATGAATGACTAGAAAAATGTTATGTGTTTTCTCTAAATAGTCTTGGTATTTAGATTGTTACATTACATGGAAATTACGGGGAGCACGAACGAGCACTGCGGTGGTGATGAGCGTAGAAAAAACAATATTATTTCTTCGTTTCATTGGACTTCCTCAATTTCTTCTTTGTTGTGCGAGTGCGACTCGACTCGAGAGAGTCAGTTTTGGAGGAAAAAAATATACTCACGGACATAATATGCAAAAACTATCTTTGCATGGTGGTGATTATCATCATCATGATATCATAGTGATGTTCCATAAATAATCATAACAATAATGTAATAATGAGTGATGTTCAGAGTGACTAACAATGCGTCTTGGAGAGAAGAAGACCATGTTTCCATATTATTATGTAGTATTATTGTTCTTGCAAGACACAAAAAAATAATCTACAGCAATTCCATCATATAACTCTCATCAGTTATCATGAGAAATACTAGTAAGTTTGTAAATAGGAACAAAAAATAACTCTTGTTGTGGTGTGTATTAAATCATAGTTTTGGGTGATAAGCAGGAGAGCGAGAGAGAAGTTTCATAAACGAAAGGGAATAAGCCACACACACACGAAGCAATTGCGTGCTATTGTTGTTGTGTGCGTGGGATGGAGCATTTCATGCATCACCAAAACACATGTACATTTATATAATTTGAGGCATACACAGTACTCCATTCCTCCAGTTCATTGGGTGGCTCTCTGGCACACAAAATATATTTCAGTGAACAAAAAAAAAGAAAAACGTGGCCAACAATTAAATATTTCTGGAGGCGTTACGGACAAAAATTAATAACGATTTATAATTTTCTGGTTTTGGAAATCCAACTCGTATACTAGTTCGTTACATCGTTTACGTACATTTTGAGCTTCCAAAAAGGAGGTAATTAGAAGTACCGAAAAACTTTTACGATGCAACAAATTGTAAAACAACAATGGATGCTGAATGGAGCTTCGTCCGTGGCATCCTGATTAGTATATTATTATTTATTGATGGGGATTTAGGAATTGTTGCAACTGCTTCGCTATTGTGGCCAGCTTACAAATAGGTAATAAGATTTTTCACGAGTAATTAATTGCGGTGATCTCGAAGGGAAAAAAAGAATTCCAAGTTGTTCGCAATAATACTCTTCATCTCCATAAAATATAGTATTTTTCAAGGCTAGCCCACTGCAACTCATTTGTTTTTTTTTCAACAGAAGTTCAAACACTGCAACAGAGTACCTCCTCCATCCATTTATTATTTATTGATGGGGATTTAGGAATTGTTGCAACTGCTTCGCTATTGTGGCCAGCTTACAAATAGGTAATAAGATTTTTCACGAGTAATTAATTGCGG
>JAHZNF010002850.1:0-19333 GCA_027744215.1 Troglopedetes dispersus
CTCGGTTCGTTTTTCTGCACAGAACGATACGTTCTTTACGGTTCAAAATGGGGGGTGAACGGTCAGAATAGAATAAATGGTGTGCCACTTGCCATATATGTATGTTTATTCAAAAGAGAAAAGCCCGTGGAGCCGTACATTTTCAAGACTGAGCTCCATGAATGCACTTTACCAGAAAGAAGGTTTGCATTCACTTTTAATTGGATTTCTGGGAGATACTGGAAGTGATACTTTTCATGAAATAAATACGGCCTCTTACAAAAAAAGTAAAAGTACAACATATGTACTAAATATCAAGATCAAGCATAACTCGTGAAGACGTTACCCAATTCCAGCTTTTTGATAAACAACAAAATCAATATTTCGATTTTATTCTGAATTTACTTCCACCAAGTTCGACCATCCTACGCTTTTATTTCCAGTAATGTTTCCTCTTCTATTGAATTCCCAGAAAAAAAGTGCTTTATCTTGCAACACTACCTCTGTGTCCAGACTGCTTCTCAACCCTAAGATGAACGATAAACGACTTTCCAAGGTGAAAGGCGTTCTTGACACAAATTTTATTATGTAGCCAGCTCCGCTAAATCGGGGTTCATTAAAGGTATCTCTGAACTTTTCATTTCTGTCCCATGACTTTTTATTCCCAGGCTGACAGAAATGTTGATCAGTTTTGAACGTATCAGTTTGCCTATAAATTTTTTTTAGCACCAGTTGGCCAACTTTACCCGAAAAAAATCACATTCGTGAAATTTGGTATTCATAAATCCTACATATTATGCACGAGGAAGATTGTCTCACATGTTGTCAGGAATCATCTTAACTACTTTATGCTTCCTGCTCGAAAACATCATGGGTGGTTGGAGCTGTCTGGATGAAGACATTGACAATTTCATTTTGCTCTCATGATGCTTTCAATTGCTTCATAATTTCACAAAGTGACATCAACATACCGACATCATACTGTGGCACCAAAAAATATATAAAAGTTACATTACTGCTTACATTCAGTTTTCCAAGAAGTCGCTTCTTGCATTAATAAATAAATATTATCAATCCTTATGACTCTTTCGTGAGCGTCCTTTGCTCTCTGGAATCTTTCGAAAATGATTCTTTTCCTTTGAAATTATTCGCGTAAAATTACATTTGCTAATGGTCCAATGGTCTTCTTCAGGGTCGTATTCAATAATATTCACTTAAAATCACAAATTTTTATCTGCTGAGGTATGTAGTGTTGTTGAGAGGTACAATGTTTTGCAAAGGAGTGGCTTCTTCTTGCTCCGTAATGTTCTGTTGTAGTAGTAATAGTAATTTCAGATAGAAATCTTGATAGTACTATTTCAAAGAAAAATAGTTTCACTTTCACTTTGTACCAAAAATAGTCTCGAAAATTGATTTTCAACAAGCTCCGCCTTGAACAAATGGTCGCTTTGATGAATCTATTCAGACAATCAATATCGGTTTTCCTTTCTTTTGTCTGATTTAGAACTTTGTGTGTGCAACATGTACACAGAAGAATGGTTTCTCCTTTTTGCTGATTTTACTTTCACATTCAAAAATTATTTGGCCACCACAGATCTGATGATAACCATCAACATAGTTTATACAAGAAACTCCACCAATCTATCCTGCTATCCTATCATAGAAATGATGACGGCAAACAGTTCCCGTAGGTGGATTTAATCTTCACCCGCTACCCTTTTGTTTCTCAGTTAATCGGAACTGATCGGCTTGCTCATGGTATGATTCCAATAGAGGAACATTAGAGAATGGCTTTTCCCAGATTTCCTTATTCTCTTCTCGACCTTTGAACAGCTCAGCTTATCAAGTCGAACAAATCCAACGAAACCTTGTGAAAGAAAACAGGTAATAAATTTTGCTCAATTACTTTTTACTCACAAAGATAAGTTTTTTTTTTGCTCCCGTGAGCGAATTGCAACTAGATCTACACACATTGCTTTGTGAACTGTACACAGATTTAACCCCTGATGCAGGAAAAATGCCCGCAGAATAATTATTATGGAAATTGAATTTTGTGTATCAAGTGGCCTTACAAAAGAAAGCAATTATTTGTTGTTTGTGGCTGCTGTTGTTGGCATAACCCACACATTTTAAGCAAACAAGTTGACCCTACTCTGTAGACATTGCAGTGATTTCAGCAAACTTCACCTCAATTTTATTACAACCACTTAACAACTCATGTTGAAAATTACAGCATAATATAGCTCGTNCAGCATAATATAGCTCGTCGTCATGTAAATTGCAAAAAATTATAAAATGTTCCCCAATTGAACATTTGAAGAAGTCGTGGAGCTAGGATGGGGAAAGAATGGAACAAAAAAAAAGTCAAGAAAATTGTTGCCTTCTCCATCTCTCAGGAGAATGCATATGGAGAAGTACCCACTCAATTTTCTCCTCATCACATCCACTCTTTTTTTCACTGGAGTCCTTTTCAGTTCCTTTCATTTTTTTCCCTTCACATATGTACTTTATGTACTTTCTCCTTTTTGTGAGCTCGACCTTCGTTGTTACTTTTTGTGAGAAAGCGAAAAAAAAACTTTTGCACAACTCCTGTTGCGATTTTTTTCTGTTCCTTCCTTCCAACATTGGTACATTGAGTTTCCCTATCTTTTCTTAAGGTCTCGTAGTTTTTACTCTCCTTTTTTGGTTCTCGTCTTTGCCCCGGGGAAGAGCACGGTGGATGTGCACTAGACACTTTATTATTATTTCAATACTTGGCTTTTTTTCCCTGACTTCTACCTGTGTGCTCCGTTCACTGGAATAAAAACTGGATAGAGTGGAGTACCTCTACAACTTTCCATGTTGATTGTACCTTCGGCAAGGTACATTTCCAGTTGTAGTAACACAATATACTAGGCCGAAGAAAAAAAAATTCTTTTAGAACCTTGCATTTATCCTTGCATTACCTTGTTCATAAGATATTATTACTGATGTGTACACAAAAGGAAAGAAAAAAATCCTTGTTCCCCAATATATGTTTGTGTGTTACGTCGACCCATATTATGATGCATTATTCCTTTTTCTTCTCGGTGTCTTCCAGTAATCATGTGTATAAGCACCACCACTCTCATACACACGTACATGCAGAGCCTTAAGACTCTGAGCACACACGTCCCTGCTCCTTCTCCTTTTTATTTAGCTCGTCCCTTTTATCTTGTAGCTTTAACCATTTAGAATGGGCCTTCGTTTCTCTTTACACTTTCACCAAGCGTGTTCATATACCCTTCAGTTTCTCCTCCTTTTCATTTCTAAGGTTTCTGTCTGGAATTGGAAAAAAACCTTCTTACTTTTATTCAGTGAGGGACGTGCTGGAGCACCCGAAATATTTTTTAGTTGAAGAAAACATACCCGACTCAAGAGCTACCTACATTAGTTGTAAAATGGCTGGATTGAGTATTCACAAGTAATACAAGTGATATGGAGTTTTCAAAAGCATAAGCAAGTTGCTCGCAGTGGAAAATAGTACAATCGGATGACATTATTTACTCGATAACTAAATCAATTTAAATTACTACGGGCAAAAAAAAAAGTTTACTTCCAACAGACACAATAAAGTTTCGAATATAAATATCGGAAGATTGAGTGAAGTTAAGGTTGTAATTTCAGTACGGTCGGACACTTTGTGAGTAAACAACAGAGTTTTATATTGTTACAAGTTTGGGCATATGTTTGGTGAAAACTGAATAGGAACATGTATATATATATATATATATATATATACGAGCTCACTCTGACGCGTTCGCATCACTCTTGGCTATCTTTTACAAAATTCCATTGATTTCAGTTGAAGAAATGAGCATTTAAATATAAAATGTTTCTTTACAATTTATCTGAACCGAAAAGCCTTCTCAGTTTTTTTTTAAATTGTAAACTGGAAGGAATATATAGGTATGCTTTACAGTTTTCGTGTATTATTACGCAACTCATATGAGGGAACAAAAAAGGAGCAACTTTTTTCTACTTATTTCGATGACAAATAAAAAATCCATGAAAAATTGAATCCGCATGGAGAATGGAAAAGTGCGCAAGTTTATGTCCTCAAGTAAAAACCGTTTATTTCGGAGGGAGTACAGTTTTTAGTTTTGGGAGAGTTACAAGAAGAAGCCAAACTTTTTAAAAAGAAAATAGTAAATAGTTCATACGAAATAAGTTTGGCCAGAGAAAGCAATGGAACAGACAAATATTGCCTTTTTCTTCGAACACTCTCCCTCTCCACATGAAAGTGTGTGCTTGTTCATATCAAAACATTTTGTCTGGAGCTCCCATGATTTTTCTTTTACTTTTGGCTTGACATCCACAAAAAAAAATACCCGCACTGGAGCTAAAAGTTTTGTACCTGCGACGTGGAAAATGCAATATCATTTGTTCCCACGGAATCCCCGTAATTTCCATAACTTTCTCCTGTGCACCGAGCTCCTTGCCTTACTTTTTATAAAATAATGTTTGCGTTTGGTTGGACAAAGATAAAAATATGCCGCTTTATCAGCAACAACGTTCGAGGCTCATTTGATTAGCACTATGTAGAGAAGATAGAAGCGGTATTTATTACAGAATGTAAAAGTTAAATTCGGAGGCTGAAACTTTGACAAATTAAAACAGAGGAACAACTCGTACACTAATGGCATCAAGCACAAAAGAACGGATACTCGCTCCTCCTCATCGTTCCTCTGTTTGATTAGTTTTTACCAAACAATGCATAATATATGAAGGGGCTCAGGACAAAGTAGAAAATTGATAAAAACCGAACTCGCGGAAGACGGTGGTGGTAGAAGATGGATTCAGTAAACCAAACAATGAGCGGTAGACACACTAAATAATATTGATTTGTGCCGCTATACTTTGGGCGACCGAGTTGAGGGAGACCTACAAAATAAGATAAAACTCTGACATTGCGATGCGAACACCAGAAAAAAATGAAGGAACGGGCATACCTTTGCATTTTACTGTGGTAGAAGGAAACAAACCGCCACTCATTTGCATTTATAATAAAATTCGCAGGTAAAACAGTTTGTGCAAAAAAATCCATTATGTGCCACACCACCGAGGGCCACAATGAGTAGAAATACTAACGAGACGGAAAATGATTGAGGACAGGTTTGGTGTGTAGTACAGTGTATTCCACACTCGCTCACCAAGTACGCGTATGACAGTAAACTTATGTATCATTGCATATAATCATTAACCTGTCATGTTGAATATTAAACACGCAAAAGTAAACAAGCCTTAGCATTGTACACATTTTCTAGTTCATTATTTTATCACAAGCCTGGATATAGCAAATTTGTTGGTTGTTGGAAAATGTGGATTTACAGTTTGAACATGTTCAGGAATTTCTTTCACATCGAGATCCTGACGGGTACACAATGCGCTAAAGCATTAAATGCATTCCTTAATTCATGTAATTTCAATCTGTAATTTCAAATTCATAAATCCTGATTTTTTCAACAAGGATACGTAAATTCTTCTTTAAAAATTGTTTGAACAGCTTTTCTAATAATTAAACTTAATCAGGAATTGTTCCAATAATTAAATACCCATGATCAGTTTTTGTTTATGTCTTCCCATTGACACTCACAAAGTTGCACAATAAAAGCACAAGTTTATATACACAATTGATTCACTCGAAAAAGGGAAAAGCTTGAGTACCAACATTAAGTAACAGTTGGAAAATTACTGCGAATGAATGAGTTTGAAATAATCAGTACACATTTTCAACTGCGCGTGAGGAAACAACATTGTTTCTGTTTAAAAATATATTTTGACCAATGAGTTTTGCCTGTCATGTCACATAATGTATGGCCGCATATTTGGTTCTTTATCAATAATGTCCCAAGCAAAGTAAAATGTGTGTTTGCCAATGTGTGTGCTTTATAATGTCAGGTATGGTCACACGTACATCACACACAAAGCCATATTTATTCTGTGCCTAATGTAGTTTTGTGGTTTGCTTCTCGAATGGCATGAAATGTGTAGTGGAAAGAGCCTCCACATATTTTTTTATTCCAGCACGCCTTTTCCCCAGCCCTTTCTCACAATAAATGTCTCTGTGCACAATATATTATCTACTTGAGGTTGATGTAATATTGAAAAATGGTGGATAAGTAGTTTACAATGGTTTCAATTTTTTCCACTATAATGCCACGTTGATCCATATAATAAAACTCGTTACAAGCTAAAATAATAGCGTTCCGTCTACAGATAATGTTATAGTGGCGTTGCAAAAAAAGGGGTATGAACAAATGGTCACACGTGTTGGTGAGAGAAATACGGTATTGTATTTGCACCATGAGTAGTGTTTTTCGGCAAAGATATCATCGTTATCACTACTTTTCTGGGAAAGTAGGAAAGTGGGAGGGTTCCTCATGATTTACATGATAATGCAATTTTCTCAATAGTGTTGGTCGAACTACGACTTGGAAAAGGCACATGGAGAAAAAATCATATAATATTCTCGTGCAAAGAGCAAAGGATGTCTTTTGCATCAGTGTTTTTTTTCTCCTGTCGTAAATTTTCGCATAATCATTGTCATAATGGTTGATGAAACATGAAAAAGAAGGAGCGATACATAATACGAAGCCTGGTGGCTTCCAGGTACAAAAATAACAAGGAAGGAGGAAGAATACATGTCAAGTAAATAAACAAAAATACTTCGTTGCGTGCGTATATTTTTCACAAGTATCTTCGCTCTCGATTCTGCCATACCGTAAATAAGAACATTCTCCATTTTGCAATAGTTTCTGAAGAATTAAAAGAAGGAGAAGAGTAAAGTTTCGCTTTCAGTTTTTGGAGTGAAAATTCAGCAATGGTAAAAGAGAAATACGAGACGATTTATTTTGGTATAATTTAATGACTTCCTAAAGGCAAAAAAAAAAGTTGTGACTTGTGCGTTCTAAAACTGGCACTAATAAATGAGCAGCAGCAGGATTGCATCTTTGAACAAAATCCATTCATCACTAATTAATGCTCATCCACTAATTATACGAAGAGATGCACAGTTCATAATTCCCCACGTTCATATATCCTAATCGGATTATATTTAAAGACACATTTTAATAATTATCCGGATATGGTATGCATTTCTACATGTGCCGATAATAACTTGTAAATGTGAGAAGGACGTGTGTGCTCTAGTGTTGGGTGCAGTTGTTGCCATACTAATGAAAATGTTTCCGGGGATAAATAATTACACCCTAAAAGCGCGGAGCCTTCTGCCCGAAGCATCTTGATAAAATCATTTTAGCCCGGTCATTTTCCGCAGCTTTCGCTAATATTATCATGTCGTAAACACGTCCTCTTTCAGACTACACAACAGCCCAACTTATTTATTTCATAGCCACTCTTCCACGAACTACTAACGTGTTGGGAGGAATGAATACGGAAAAAGATTTCCGACGGAAGAGTTCACACTGGAAATGAAACACAATTTTTTGGAAGAGGAAAATCGGAATTTTCCTTCATAAAGTTCACACCAAGCGAATCTAACATCACCCCGTAAAGTATGAACCTTTACCCTACCAGTACTGTGTAGCTTCTCCAAGTTGTTTACTTTTCTTTGTAGAAGAAAGTCACTTTGTGAGCCAGATTGCGTGGGAAACATATTTTTTATGTATTTTACTTCCTTTGGTTGACAACTGGAAATTAGTATGAAAATTTAAAAAAGCGAGACTGTTTGCCAACTTATATACTTGAGATATTACGCAAGAATAAAAAACATTTCAAGGTCAAGGGAAACAAGTTGGATACACTGTATTGTCTACTACGACACACTATAGATATGACACAAACACAAATTTCACAACACAAAAAACATACCTGTTATTATTTTCCTTTTCTTAAGGAAACAATTCACGGAAATGTGTATAAATGTAGTAGTCTATTTACTTTTCAATTTTCCCAGGTTATTTAAATTTGAGAAATATATTTCTTACAACTTTGTGTTAAGTCGATAAAATATTTTAGAATAGCACTTTCAAGCAATTCTTTTAAAAAGCAGCAGCACAGATCAGGTCGCAATTTAGTCTGAAAAACGTATCCACCAACAGTAGCAACAGAGGAAATGTTCTATCAATCAGGTATAATTATTACTTTTGCTCAACAGAAACTTGACACTACCAATAAGCGTCATGTTGTACACGTGGCTTGGGTTACTTGATTGTCGAAACTTGTGGATTGTAGGAAATATAATGATTTCTTTTCCTCGAAGAAGAAATGCAGACGCGAACTCAACGGTGATAAAAACTTTGTTGTTGGGCTTACAGCAGAACCCGCTTTTGTTGTTGCATATCTGAAAACTGAAGTGAAATCCCTGTATTCTTCGTGGTTGATGAGTGTGGTAAGAAACTCGAAGGAAAAAATAAAAATGTTTCACCTTTCCGCACGCAACGTAGCGATCGACTGTTTGAGAAAGCAAGCGGCTGGAACTTTATTTCGCAGGTCGAGAAAACGTTGATCTACCAGCACAGAAAAAAAAGCTAGCTGTTGCCTGCTCCAGTGTGCAAGAGTGGAGCAGTGTTAGGCAGAGAGAAAGCTCCTCTCACCATATTTTTTTCCAACCGCTGCTGCTGCATTTCATATGACCGGCGCAAGCAACAGGGAAAAACAGTAGTAGTGCCTCTTCGTCTTTCTTTTTTTTCTGTTCACTGCCGCTACGCATCGAATTTTTTTTTGTTGGTTTGCCCTGCTGCTTTGTTGCGTTTGCTTTGATGTGGTTCTGTTGAGAAGACTGGCATTAGTAGAAATGCAAGCCACTCATTCAACCTGCACGACATGCAGAAATAATAATAATAGTAATAATGCAAACACGGCGGCCGAATACATTTTCGAAAAGTGCCAGCGAACCCTTCGGATCTTTGCAGACGTCAGAACCAAAAAAACACTCGAAAACAAAGCATGGGATAATCTGGCCAGTGTTCCAGGCAGAGAGGGCCTTTTTTCTGGTGCATCATTTGAAATATATGAGCGAAAAAAATAATCTCATAATCCCATCATTAGGTCCCTACTTTAAAGAAATATGCTTAAGTTATTGTGTGTCAGGTCTGTCTTTGATAAGCTTATCCTGTTATCTGATCTGGATGCGAGTTGGCCAACTGAAAAGAACAACATAAAACAAAAGAACATTTAATGCAGAAAAAACGACTGTCCACTTTATGGATTTTCCGTGGGCTGGAGATGCAAGGACGTGAGGCAGATCAGAGAGATTTTAAACTCCGTCTGTGAAAATATCTATG
The DNA here is from genome assembly GCA_027744215.1 of Troglopedetes dispersus. Taxonomy (NCBI): domain Eukaryota; kingdom Metazoa; phylum Arthropoda; class Collembola; order Entomobryomorpha; family Paronellidae; genus Troglopedetes; species Troglopedetes dispersus. The sequence goes on from JAHZNF010002850.1 coordinate 9,246, forward strand.
ATGAACAAAGCCAGAAAAAGGGAGGACTTCACGGTTGCACACCACGTCTGCTCACAAAGCATAGAGCTTTCAGGGAAAGGCCTCTTTCAAGATTTGCGCTTGTGTGCCTTATTACGATGATGACGCCAATCCATGCTGATAACTATGATAAGACAAGGATGTAAAAGAAAGCGTTTCTTTCGCCCTGGCTTTTTATATCCCATTTTACACTGCTCTCTTTGGAAGGGCGGCAAGCGTCGTAAACAAGTCTATCACTATCTCTTTCCACGTCTAGCCAAGTCCTCTGTTTCCTTTCATTCTCCTGTTCCACTCTTCATGTTTTTATTATTAAAACATCACATTACATATTTCTCTGATAAATTATTCCCTCTTTTTCTATAAACCGAAGTAGTAAAAGAATCCAACCTTGAGTTTTTGTGTGTATCTAAAGAAACTTTTTATGTATGTGTGTGCGTGATGTGGGAAATGAGAAAAGTGGAAATTTCCGGCAAAAGCTCTGCAAGTTTCTTTTTCGTGCTGCTTGGCGTATTCAGTTGCTGGATTGATGGGGAAAAGAAGAGATTGTTTGTTTATTTATTTACGTTTTTTGCATTTATCTGTGAGCAATCCTGGACGAGAACGGCATCAATGAAGAACACAACTTGAAAAGTGAAACCGTTATGGAAAGACAGACATTTGAAACTCGAGATTCTTATAGATACTTATTTATGTTCCAGATCCTTTCCACGTCTCAGCATTAACTTCATAATATCCCACTCACGGGAAGAAGGAAATTAGCAAGTAATTGTGGAGCAAAAAACGGGTGCATCTCTTGGAACGGAGAAGACGCTCCACATTATAAATTAACGAAGGTTGTCTTATTCTAATTTTCGGAAAATGGATTGCTCACTTGTTTGTCTCGACTTGGTATGTCCCGTGGCACCACACGTTTCTCGATCCTCAATACATAAAACTTTTTTTTTCGAAGAAGGAGGAACAACAAAGAAAAAGAGAAAGTACCTTGTGGAAAGGCGGGCTTGGCACATAAAGTTAGCAAGACAGGACAATTGGTAAACTTTCATGAAGAATGTTTCCATTTTATTTCTTTTATTTGTTTCATTCACCAAACAAGATCATCTTAACAATCAAAACATTTTTATTCTATTCCAAGGAAATCCATCACAAAGTCTAGTAAATGCAATTGAATTCATCACTTGGATCCAGTCACTCACATTATTTGCAGCAAAGTTTGGTTATATACTAGCCGCGAAAAAAGTACAGGCTTATCAATTATTACTTGTCTTTTGTTTACTTTCTTTAACCTACACATATACCTACTATGCCCATATCTCATATCCAGTACATTCACTTCATTCTATGAATGCTCAAAAACGATAGTTTAATATATTACATGTGATTCTAAAAATAAAATCTAACACACTAGACAGGGGAACACGATTAAAACACTGTGGGAACGATATTAAACCTGTAGCAAAAAGTTTGAGAAGACGAGGCAAGAAGTGAGACTGATGCTGGCTAATGTCATCTTGAACAAATACGAGGTAGTTCGTAAGTAAACAGAACTGGCGAAAGAACTGATGTTCCTGCTGGATCGGCAACTTTTCGACGAGTACGGGCCAATGCATGTGGAGTACGCCAGTGTCATTGCGACATGGGTTTGCTCATGCACGCCGTGGAACAGATAAGCCATGGGTCCTACACAAAACCAGTCAAGAGAATATATTCTCAATCAAGTGAAAAGTTTCTTTCGATGTTTTCTATTGCATAAACGGGAACATCCTCTCCACCATGAGTTTCGTAGTCCATCCAGAATCCAGCGTGATGAGGCATTTCTCGCGAGAGGAGGGTTGTATTCGACGTATCATTCAGATTCAGCCATGTGTTCACAGATTTCAAGGGTTCCTCATTTGCATCCGAGCTGCTCTGCCTTCGGTGATGAGTGTACCCAGGCCCGTTGATGTATGACAGAGTTTGATATGCAAATCCCTCAGGTGTGACGTCCCCGACTCCTGATAACAAGCAAAAGGAGAATGTGTTTTAGCGAAAAAAAGGAAGGCTCAGGCGGCCGTATTGATTACCCTTCGTTGAGAGCACATCCGATTTACCAAAGTAAAACCCCGCATATTCGTGACGTGTCCTTCATGAGTTTCCCGCAAATAAAACGATAGATTAGTTACACTCTCACTTCCCGCAGCCCTGAGACAGTGTGATATTGGTTTTTTTTGTGTGTGTGTCCACAACCCAAACTTACCTTCAATAGGATTCCCTCTCACTGGGTAACCGTTGATTGACATGGAGTGGGAATGGTCGGCGGTTACAACGACAAGCGTGTCTTTGATGTTCACCCGCTTCATCGTCAGCTCAATTGCAGCATCCAATGCGACCGTTTCCTCCAAAGCGATTTTTGCCAAATTGTCGTGGTTTGCGTGATCAATGCGTCCACCTTCGACCTTCGCAACAAAGCACATGGTTGTACATTTTTTTAGGATTTCCAGAGAAAAATAGCTACGCTAACGGCTACATAGCGATGTACTACTTGTCTCCTCATTATGGATAGTCACGGTCGTTCAAGCATCGAGAAGGAAAGTAATTTAAGTGGAAAAGTACGAAAAGCTGGTTGTCAATGCCGAGTGAAGGATTTTTTGTTTCATACTTGCATAAACGGACACATGTTATTATTATGCATGTAGAATAGAAGTAAGGACTACTGTGGAATGGACGTACGATAAGTATGTATCCGTTTGGATTCGTGCTGAGCACATCGATCGCCTTGTTCACCATTTCGCTTAGACTTGGATGTCCGTTGCTGCCCGTGTTCCTGTCTTTGTCGTACGGCATATGGCTATGGGCAAACAAACCTGGGTCAAGCAAATACAACAACATCGTTATTGGCTTATAACTTTACCACTCTCGGAAAAACATAGGTACACATAGCACGTTGTTTCTGCTTCCCCCCACACGACTTTAATCTGTGGAAAAAGCACTATAATGGATTGTGATCAAGCGATTATAACGAAAGACAATGTTATTATTAGCAGAACAACAAAGCAGCGAAAGTTGAGATAGAAAGCGAGCGGAAAAACAGACACAAAGTTGTTTTGGAAATGGGCTCACCTAACAAGTATGCGTCGTTATCAGCGGAGAGCAATTGCTCCTTATCTTTGACATACTTGAATTTCCTCCCGGAACTGGTTTGGAACCGCATCCACTCCCAAACCAAATCCTTCCCGTCCAGTCTAGAACAAGCGCCACTTTTCGTGTCATTTATGCTTCCAGTGAGAACCTGAGCGCCTCCACCGAGAATCACCTGCACCAAAATAGGCCACAGTAATAAGAATTACATATAAACAAAGATAATCATTTCCCAGTTTTCCCTTCACATTTACGACCAATAACAAAAGTCATTTCCTCTGATTCTGACAGCCCACCAGTGATAGAAAAATCAACAAGTGCTGTAACAATGGCTACTTGGAGAATGGGCTGGGGTCATAATTACCATGGCTATTTCCGCGAAGCAAAGAGTTCACGTGAAAGTGAAATCACTTGTGTGCAGCTGTAACGATTTGTTTTCGTACATGGAAGTAAGGCACGGCAAGTGTTTTTTTTATTTACTAATCATTTCGCACCAACTCACATTAATATTCTTGCCAGGTTCATCCTCAACAAGCTGCCGAGCTAGATCCTTACAGCCTTTGTTCCGCTCGTTTTCCGGGATCTTTGAGTCACATTCCCAGTCGCGGTGGGCGCTGTGTCCATACGTTGCTGCTGGAGTGGCGTGCGTAATTCGGGTCGTTGTAACCAAACCTTCCATCGAACAAAGAAAGCAAAACATCTTACTGCTCAGCTAATGCATAATCGAAATACTGTTTTTTACAGGAAACCCCTTTCACAAGGTGGTACCAGATAAAAGAACCGGATTTAATAAAAAACGCTTCCACACAATGATCCAAGGTGTTTGAACGATTTTATTGTTTTGTCCTCCATCCGACTTTGCTACCCATTCATGTTCATATTGGCGTATTCGAAATAAATATGCATTATATTCTTGATTTTTTTTCGTGTTCACATTAGAAATGGTGGTATTGGATGAATGACATTCGCATTCGGCAAAAGTCACAAATAATCATTGATCGTTTGATTCTTTGATAACAGTAAGAATCTTTCATGAAGAAGCAAGGCATTGCTATATTTATACGATCTTTGACTACATTTAATATTTTACATCCACTAGTCCTCTCCATTTCTGTAATAATCTTCACAATAGGTTTGGAAAGAATAGCAGGAAATAAAGATATCCCTACATACGTATGTACATACTTTTCATTGTGGTTATCCTCACCGTTTTTTTTTTTTTGTCATTCCAGAAAAACGCTATTTCTTGCTGTTGTAGAATGTTAGCCAGCAATATTACACAAAGTACCTGGACGGTAAGAACATAATCATTTTGAGACAGTCCGATGAAGTGGTCCAGAAATAAACAATCTTTTACAGATATCACATCGCACCATTCTTGTCTTTATTACCCTCATTTGATTGCTTACAAGAACCAGTCCAAACTGGAAAAATATCCTGTTTATTTCTATGCTAGACTTAATTTACCACTTTTGCGCATGATTCTTTGACATTTATTTTTGTTTGTTCGCGACAGCTTAATAATCTGTTGGGAAGAAAAGTAAGGTAAATACATATTCAAAGCTTCTCGCTAACATTTAATTCGGTGACAAGGTCATGAAGCATTTAAGTCCTTCTTTGGTGATAATGAGCAATTTTAATATATTCTAATAATAATTCTAATAATTACTATTATCTGCTTTCCAATCGTCTTTAAATGAACAATCTATTGTCATATTGTTGTTGTTTTTCCATTGGCTATACCATATTACAGCAGATAAAGGAATAGTTGTTATTGTCATTTGAAAATAGGTTTGGTCACCACCCACGAGTTTACTATTATTCCTACTGATCGGCTTCTGCTTTCTGCGACGTACTAAAACTGCATAAACGATAGAAGCCAGCCCAGACCAAAGCGAGTAGCAGGGTCGGTAGTCGGTGAGTGCATTGAATGGGAAGACACTTGTAAAATCCTCCATTTACATCCTCACAAATCCTCTTTTTCCTCTTCTGGTTGGTGCAAGCGGACTCATGAATACACGAATTTATTGCAAGAGAATGGAGAAAGTACTTCCATTGATATGGAACTGGAAGACATGTATATCATCATCACAAATTCAGTATTATGATTCATATTCACGCGGAGGCATGGCTCGACACAGGAGCCCTTACTTATGAATGCCTAACTACGTCATACCTCGCAACCATACAAATTTCAAAGTTACGCAAAGGACGAAAATTTTTTTTATTTTATTTTATTTTATGTAAATCATCTCCTAAGTTCAAAAGTGTTACCAGCATGGATGTGTGTGCGTGTGAACGTAGTAGGAAGTTGCAGCCATATTACGTGGCCAGAGTGAGCACTTTAGAAGAAGAGGATCAAAGACCTTATCCATTCGTCATCCAGGAAAGGAGCTTACAAGAGAATATTTGAAAATGAAGGACATACTCGCCAAGAAATGAATGTGATGGCTTGAATGTTTGTGTTGTCTTTCGTGAAGCTCATAATTTCAGGGAAACTGTCAAAGTTATGTGGAGTTGTTCTCGTATGTGTTTTTTTGTGTTGAATAAATAAAGAAACGAGATTAAATTGGAGCTTGCAACCAGTCTTCAACACTACTTCCGTGTGGTTTCAAGGATCCCAGCAAATAATTCATTGAAGCAAACCCAAAAATTGATGTGGGGGGAAAGACAGACGCAATTTGAGCTTTTGTGTGAAACCGAGAAAAACTTGCGTCTTTTTATTCGTACATTTTTACAACGGGAAATATGAAAGTATGAGAAATAAGAAGATGAAATACTTTTTGTTACTAACGAGATGCAAGTCAACATTACATTATGAGCCATGTAATTTCCTATTGCTGTCTCCTTCCTTTGTCGGCTTGTCACTACTTCTACACAATGTTCCAATGGAGTCGGGAAAAGTGAAAGAAGCGTGCTCCACCAAACACTACAACTGCTTTGCAACGGGAAAAGCGGAAAGTATGGTCCTTGATTAAAACATGACTCAGGGATTTTTTTTGGAAAAATGAAAGTAAGAAGGAAAAGGAGTTTGAAGCATGAAGCTGAAAATGAGACAAATATAATCATCATCATCATCGTCAGCTGGAAGAGTGGTTCTCAGCATTTTATCCCTCAACTTTAACTTATGTATGTATAGTGTTTCCAAGTACTCAGTCAATACTTGTGCACAACCTTATTCAGGGTCGTATAGTAACAAACCATGAGAGAATTTTTTATGGGAGGAGAATACTTACATGCATCATCATTATTAAAATGATGACTATCATTATGCTTTCTTCGACTGCGCTAACGGCAAGAGAAACACAAAGGATTTAAGGCTCCTGGACATGAAAATAATAATGAGTTACTACAAAAGAGAACAAGTCACAACTTAAATACTTATTATGTGCATATTACACACCGTAATACTGGGACTTCTATGCAGCAGCAATGCAATGTGGAAAATACTCCGTGGGTGGTTCACTCCCTACAATTGTCTTGCATAATTACACTTTTTATTAAATATGAAAAAGGAAATTCCACTAGAAAAGATTTTGCAATATGAAAAAAAACGATTTTTTATACAGATTTTAAATATCAGGTGGGGTAGCACATGGAAAGATTTTGTTAGAGAAATGAAGCACAAAAGCAAAGATTTTTTTTTTCGCACAGCGTGATTTTTCTGTAGAGCGATGAAATCAATGGTAAAGCATTAACCTCCATGCAATTTATTAGAGTACGTGGAAAGAAGAAAAACAATTCTAGATAACCACAACTGCCGCCACACTACCAGACCCGAAATTTGGGTAAGTGGTGATGGCAATAGTGATACGCAAAGAGGAGGAGCGAGCTTGTGCTACTCATAACATACCTTCATGTTCGCCATTTACGCACCTTTCAAATTCTTTCAGTGTCACCATTCTTCCTTCCCCTTCCGCTCTTATCTCCTCTCAACAGAAAATTGCATGACGCACTATTGTCTGTTGGAATATGTATGGAATATTGGAGGAAGTTCCTTGCTACATATTTTCTTTTTGTTGTTATGGTACACGCCCGTATGACTTACGATCAGAAAATTGATAACACATACATTTTTCATTCAGTAGATTTTCACAGATACCCTCAATATTTTATCCTTAGAGTTCATCCTACAACTTGGAAACGTCATTGCTTCAGGTTAGTTTAACAAATTCATTACAGACGCAAGAAGTAAGAACATAGCAGCCGCAGCCTACAACTCGTATTGGTGGAGTTGTGGTTATGTTGTGTATGAATCGATTTATTTGTTGTTTTTACCATTCACTGCGATTTCAATTTCGTGTAAATATTGCATTACGCATCCTTTGAGCCAAACAAACAACCTTTTCTATCAGAGCAGGACTTACTTCAAAATCTTTCTACAAATACAAGTAACCAAATTTATGCAAATTTTATGTAGGTCCTTAATCAGTTTTGAGTCACATAATGCTCCTATTTAAGCCAAGAATAACTAGCCTCGTTTGACGTAAATCAACGCTGCTGTTTGGGTGCTTCGCGTTAGAATTAATTTGTTCATGAAAAATATTTGATGAAAGTTTCCTCTCTGCATGTACACATTAAAGAGCTGCTTACTTTGTAAGTTTTCGCATCATTTATTATATTATATATGTTGGCATCCGAAAAGTAGTACCACAACCAGCAAAACAAACAGAAAAGTTGATTAGAAGAAATATTATGGAGGCCAGAGAAGCAATGAAAATTACATCCCATGGAAAGCTCATGGAAAGGCAGCCAAGCAGAACATTATTTGAGTTTGTATAAAAGGATAAATCACTTAAATTACGTAGGCAACAGGAGTCTATCAGTTTGCATATAAAATTTTAGAATTTCGACAGGGTAAAATTTATTGACAGTATTGCACAATAATAAATATTGCAAAGCATCACTGCAACTGCCAGCAACATGATTTGTCATACTTCTCCAGCAAAATTATTTATGAAGGAGGAAAACTTTGTTGGCAACACACACTCACTCTAAAACGTTTCAAAACAAGGCAAGACTAGAAGGTGTCTAACTTCCTACCTATCCATCCAAAGTAGTAATTGAAATTGATATCACATAAGAAAAAGCTGCTGACTGTTGTGGTTTGAAGAAACACAAGTAAAATTCACAGGGTTATTGAGCTTTTCGCTGAAATAATCAATTTATCATTTTATTTTCTGTGTTTCCTTATGCAAAAGCTAAAATGTGTGTCGTGTAGAATAAAAAAGCAAGCTACAAATTCACTTACTATTAAACTTACAGGATATCATTTCTGGTTCTGCGATAGTGATCCCTTGCAAAAGTTCACAGCGGGATTGGAGAAAGTTATGGGTGATTGTATTTCTAAAATTGCTTTTTATGCTATAATAATAATAATAATAAAGTCTTACAGTTCTGCTCCGTCAGGCACGTCTTTGTGAACAAACTACATACAAGCATCATCCTGATTATTGCTGGTATTATTACTGAAAAGAGGATGAAGTGCTTTCTTGCATATGTTCACAGAAAGATCGACCAAACGCGGCTTCTTCGTTTTCAGCGCTGCTCCCTCTGCTTCCAACGTGGGAGATGTTCAAGAAGAATAATGTCTTGGCATGGCACACTTTTTTCTCGGTCCATATCCTGCGAAAGGAGTGCACCTAAGTTAAAACTAATGAGTTGCGAATGAGATTGTTTCCCACTCGACTTTCGTCTCAAGACGGTTCTTTCCCTTCTTCCATGTGCCATCATACCAGCAGTAGCAGCCGGGAAGCAACAACAGAAGTTTGGAATCATTACTGCATAATAATAATACACTATACCTATTAGCATAATAGATATAGGTACTCATATGATGTAAGTGTATGCAGCTGAAAAGGCAAGATGTACTCCGATTTTACGCAGCCTTTTGAAAGTAATGATAACATACGGCACGCCGTGCGTTGAATCGATATGGTGCACAAAATTCAGAGATCGACCAAACGCGGCTTCTTCGTTTTCAGCGCTGCTCCCTCTGCTTCCAACGTGGGAGATGTTCAAGAAGAATAATGTCTTGGCATGGCACACTTTTTTCTCGGTCCATATCCTGCGAAAGGAGTGCACCTAAGTTAAAACTAATGAGTTGCGAATGAGATTGTTTCCCACTCGACTTTCGTCTCAAGACGGTTCTTTCCCTTCTTCCATGTGCCATCATACCAGCAGTAGCAGCCGGGAAGCAACAACAGAAGTTTGGAATCATTACTGCATAATAATAATACACTATACCTATTAGCATAATAGATATAGGTACTCATATGATGTAAGTGTATGCAGCTGAAAAGGCAAGATGTACTCCGATTTTACGCAGCCTTTTGAAAGTAATGATAACATACGGCACGCCGTGCGTTGAATCGATATGGTGCACAAAATTCAGAGATCGACCAAACGCGGCTTCTTCGTTTTCAGCGCTGCTCCCTCTGCTTCCAACGTGGGAGATGTTCAAGAAGAATAATGTCTTGGCATGGCACACTTTTTTCTCGGTCCATATCCTGCGAAAGGAGTGCACCTAAGTTAAAACTAATGAGTTGCGAATGAGATTGTTTCCCACTCGACTTTCGTCTCAAGACGGTTCTTTCCCTTCTTCCATGTGCCATCATACCAGCAGTAGCAGCCGGGAAGCAACAACAGAAGTTTGGAATCATTACTGCATAATAATAATACACTATACCTATTAGCATAATAGATATAGGTACTCATATGATGTAAGTGTATGCAGCTGAAAAGGCAAGATGTACTCCGATTTTACGCAGCCTTTTGAAAGTAATGATAACATACGGCACGCCGTGCGTTGAATCGATATGGTGCACAAAATTCAGAGATCGACCAAACGCGGCTTCTTCGTTTTCAGCGCTGCTCCCTCTGCTTCCAACGTGGGAGATGTTCAAGAAGAATAATGTCTTGGCATGGCACACTTTTTTCTCGGTCCATATCCTGCG